>VNJW01000957.1:0-73159 GCA_008042615.1 Drosophila auraria | reverse complement strand
ATGTCCATACTCCTGGCAATTTGTGCACTGCACTGGGCCGTTTCTTTTATGTGGCTCTTCCACCGTAATTCTTCGGTGCAATAGGAATTGCAGGGGTTTAGATGGGGTGCACTTCGTTTTTCTTCAAGGCTCTGCTGTCAGGCTCCAGCTCGACCTTAAAGAATGGTTGTGGCTTTTTATTTTTGTTTATAATGTTGCTAACGTTCTTTGCTGAAAACCCCTTTTCTTTAAGGGCATCTATAATTTCGTTGGGAGTTACGTCGGGCTCGATTCCTTTTAATACTACTTGCAAGCCCTTGCTGCTTTTAATTGGTACGTGTAATAATTTTTCTTAGCTTCATCCAGGTATTTGGACACTGCGCGGAAATGTTCTTCAGATTTTGTTTGCAGTTTCGTTTCTTGTATATTCCCTTTAGTAAGCGGAACAACATGAAAATTTCCATCCCCGACCAGCGCAACAATTTTGTTGACCAGGGCGTTCGAGCTTTTCTCCCTAATGTAAATTGGTGGGGGCTTCGGTTTCTTTTGGGTCTCTTGACCCAGTTCCGGTTGTTCATCTGCTAAAAGGGCAAATCTGTTGTTATTTCATCTCCTGGGTTGATCGTTGTCTCTTTGGACACGGTTTATTTATGGCTTATTACCGACCGCGTTGCTCTGTGGGCTAAGCTTACGCTTGATTTGAATGTAGCGATCCATGCCGGTCTGTATGGCCGGGGCCGCTTGTTGAACGTTGCCGATATTGGCTTTGGAGCTTGCAGTTTTGGTTGTTATTGTATGTGCAGTCGATGGCATCGCAGTCGTTACCGCGATACTGGCCGTTGCTTTAGTTGTTGCTGTTACTGTAGTTGCTGCTGTTGCTTTTTCCGCCGTCACTGTTGTTGTTTCTGTTGCTTTTGCTGCACTTGCAGAAATTTTTTCAGTGTTTGTTGTTGGGGTTTTGCACTGAGAACTCTATGATGTAGGTGTAGGAGTGAGAATAGCGGGTGAGCAAGACCGTGCTCTTTGGCTATCGACCGCCAAACGGTTGCTCTTTGTCGTCGTTTCGTTGTTGTCGCGCGTTGAGAAATACGAGAAATAACCGTTACTTGGGCTCACGGAGCTTCTACGCTCTTTCCTTTGTTCGTCGCTCATTGAGCTATTTCGCGTGGCACTTATTTTTATCAAATAAATATGCACTTGTTTTAATAATATCACTGATTTTGTGTGTCGAAAACTATTAATTTTTTCTGTTTTAGCGTCTTTTCGCTTATCTTGGAATACTCCAGTATTTTAAACTTTATTTTTGTCTTTAAATCATCCACTTTCTATAATTTTCCCGGAGCCCGCGCGAAACACGTCCGCTCTCTACGGAAGTACGATGTGAATTTTTAATGATATACAAGTATTCAAAGCTAAAAGCTTGGATATTAATAAGTGTTTGAATGGGTCAGTTAACTTTAAAGAGGACACGGAGTCGACGTCGTCCAAGCGTCGAAAAAGAAATGACCGCTTTCTGCCGCCTATGATGGACGCCACTGCGTCCCAATTCAAACCAAGCCGGATCAGTTGTTCGTCTCTTTCACATGTCGCCCAAGAATATAGATGGAGCAGTGGAATAACCTACATTTAATTTTTGAAAATATGTTGCGGTGGTTTTGCACCATTAGTTTCGATCCAAGAACAGTTGCCAAGTCTCAACTAATAAGAAAAACTGAAAGACTGTAGAAACTTCGTCTGCCAAAGTAAGTTTCCTTTCTCGTTATACCCTTGCAGAGGGTATAATAATTTTGTCATGATGTTTGCAACGCACTGAAGGAGGCATCTCCGACCCCATAAAGTATATATATTCTTGATCAGCATCACCAGCGGAGTCGATCTAGCCATGTCCGTCTGTCTGTCCGTCTGTCCGTCTGTCCGTCTGTCCGTCTGTCGGTTTCTACGCGAACTAGTCTCTCAGTTTTTGAGCTATCGGGCTGAAATTTTCAGCATAGTCTTATTTCTTTAGCACGCAGTATATATGTCGGAACGGCCNATCGGACCACCATACTATATAGCTGCCATAGAAATGATAACGAAATTAATGTAAAAAAAAATTATAACTTCTCTGTTTTTCAACGAATTTCTATAAATTTCGAGATATACTCGTTTTTTATAGTTCTAGAATTACGGTTCTAATTTCATTAAGATCGGACAACTATATCATATAGCTGCCATAGAAGGGATCGGTCGATTTTTATGAAAATGTAAAATTCTACATGTAAAATGTAAAATTTCCAAAATTTACGTAATTTGACATTTTTTTTTCAACATTACCAAAATGGATTGATTTTCAATGATCTAATTGCAGACTGCAAGGGTATACAAACTTCCGTTTACCGAAGTTAGCTTTCTTTCTCGTTAAAAAAATCTTTCAAAACTTCGTTTCTCCATTTTACATATTGAATTTATTTCAAAAATTCCGTGTTAAGTACATACAAGTGAATAACTTATTGGCTTAAGACTACAGTGAACGGGCAAAGTGTTTGCACTTGGATTTGGGATGATATCCTTCCTGACCATTATATCCTTCGTCTGGGAACGCTTCTCCTCCTCCTCCAGCTAGCTGACCACATCGTTGCCATGCCCATTCTGGCGCAGCAGCTCCAGCTTCAGCTCGTGCTCCCTGGCCTTCAGGCGCAGGGCGGCAATGGAAGAAGTGCGTCTGTCCTCGGGCGGCGTGGCGGCTCTCGGCGGCGGCTGATGCTGCGCTGGCGGTGGCAGCTGCCTCTGAGGAGAGTGGGCCAAGGTCAGGGCCACGGGAGCAGTTTGCGTCGGTGACAGGCA
Organism: Drosophila auraria; assembly: GCA_008042615.1. Lineage (NCBI taxonomy): Eukaryota > Metazoa > Arthropoda > Insecta > Diptera > Drosophilidae > Drosophila > Drosophila auraria. Next base: position 70,357 of record VNJW01000957.1, on the reverse strand, counting down.
TGGCGCCTGGTGGGTCAGGGCAATGCCCACTAGCTGCTGAGGTGACAGTTGAGAAGGCTGAGCTGGATGTGGAGGCGGTGGCACCTGTGGGGGCGGATGCGCCTGGTGCTGATGCTGGGCGCCATGGCCAGAAGCGGGCGAAGTGGGCGGCGAGGCGAGCAGGTGGTTGGGCGAGTGCAGATCGGGGGATCCCACCAGCAGGGCAGAGGGCTTTCCAAGAGGCGGAGCACGCGGCACCGCTGTCATATTGGCCAGCAGCGATTGGAAGGAGCTCGAGGGGGAGTACATGCCAGCCATGCCAGGGGGCAGCATGTGCGGAGGAGCCCTGGAAATATATCACAAGGAAGAATTAATATTAAATAGGGATTTATTTTAGAGATATTTAGGATGTTAGGATGAGTTACTCACCTCTGGAATTGGTTAAAGTAGCCCGATGGAATCATGGGGCCAGCGGACAAGTGCGGATAGCGGAAGGCGGCCAGGTTGGCGGCGTGTTGGGCGTCGAAGGGCTTGCGCAGCTGGAAGCCCAGGTGGGTGAAGGGATTCGGTGGCAGGGCGGCTCCAACCACCGTCTGCATGGTGGCGGCGCCGCTGGGCAGGTAGGGATTGTACGGATGCGACTGGGGGCCGACCTTCTCCTGCTTGCGCCACTTGGCGCGCCGGTTCTGGAACCAGACCTGCAAGGATCAGAGGGAATGAGGAGGGAGATCGGTGAGTTATGTGCTGCTGGCAGGCTACTGTATCCCGTACCCAAAGCCTCCAATTAATGGGCGTTGTTATTGAAAACGCCCCTTTAATTAGTTTTTAACATAACAATCTGAATATGGAGTCCGTCCCCAGGACGCCGGCTTCTGATTGCACTCGGAATGGGAGTCGGACTCTGGCTCGGACTCGGACTCGTAGCCATAGGTAGGCAAATAATGTTGTTTAGCATGAGCAGTAATTAAAAGGAAGCGACGACTGGCCGGCATAGGCCATAAACTGACCGGGCATGTAATGACTGGCACTAAAACAGAATTAAATGAATTTTTGCCTGCAACTGATCCGATTCCCCCCTCGGCAGAGCCTGTCCTCCCGGCTCCGCCTGTCTGTCCTAGCTGCGTCTCATTCTCCGCCGATTTCATTAGTAGCGACATGCTCCATTATTTTTCAATTTTCAACATTGTTGCCTGCACGTGGGCACAGGCCACGCGAATTAACCGCAACAAAATCTGTGCAGCCTCGAAGCCCTGAATTCTCGGCTTACCTGAATGCGCGCCTCGGTTAATCCAATTTTCATCGCCAGCTCCTCTCTGCAAGAAGAAAAGAAAAATAAACCTTTGTTAGAGTCGGAAAAAGTCCAGGGATGTAGGGTAGAAAGATGATTGTTAGCTTTACAGAAATTTGAGAAGTGCAGAGAGAGGCCTTGGCATTGTAAGGCCTCTCTCTGCGCTTCTCAAAATGTTGAGCTAAAGCAGAGGCTACCTTTAAAAATGTTTACTAAGGAAAATAATATCCACAACTTTTATTCCATTCATTGTAACTCATACTAGCTTTCCATTCACTTCTAATAGCACTCTTCTGGAAAGTTTGGAAAGTTCTGTGTAAGCCTGAGCTTATCCTCGATTTAAGGCTATACCTCGCTTTACGGCCGCTTTACGGCCGCTTTACGCTTTATTACGTTCCCCGAAACTTGCCCGCAAACTAAAAAGTCGTATAATGAATTAATCCTTCCAATTTAATTATTCATTTTTAATTTTTGCCGTTATAGCGAAACATTTTAGGCCGTAAATCGAAAACGTGCCGTAATTAAAAGGGGTTTTTATAGCAAACGGAGTAGAACCAGCGGCCGTATAGCCAGGTAGGGGTGTATTATCCCCATCTCACGATTTAATCACAAACTAATACTAGTATCGATAATAAACTCAATTAAGCAAATAGGAAATTAATTTGTAGGTGTAAAAAAATGCCACAGCTCCTTCCATATTTGACCCGAGCTCACCTCTTCTAAGCTACTCTCAAATCCAAGCACTTGGAAGCTAATTGAAGCTTATACTGAAATCAAAAGGCGATTTGATTTATTTGCTTAATTAATTGCTGGGCAATGCCTAATGAATTGAAAAACTGCCAGCGATACGGCGGCGGGTAAAAAAGTTGATCCAATTGTGGCTGCTATTGACTCTTGGCCGGAGCTAAGCGCACTTTTTTGTTTCGATTCTTGTTCGAGCTCCGCTCCGTGCGGTCTCAATTAGCGTTCACTTTGGCTCCTCGACGCGAGCAGTGACTGACTTTTAATTTATGGCAATTACTGCGGCTGTCTTTCGACCACATTGCTGCATGCTAATTGCGATCGTTAGAGTTTCTTAGGGCGCGGAATCTCGGAGATGGTGTTGTGTTATTACCGCTATCGCAGGAGGAGTTCCCTGCTCCAAATAAGATCGATCGATCCACTCAGGGGGTCGACGGCGTCAGGGCATTATTATTATTATCAGCCGTATTCCCATATTCTTCATGTCGTAAAACCAAGCCTTTGTCGCGACTCGTCGATGAGGGATTTATGCAAATTTCGTTGCCTTTCTTCTGGGCATCGTCTCGATGCGTCTCTTATCTGCACACCTTGTCATATGTTACTCACCTCGTAAACACGTCTGGATAATGGGTCCGGGAGAAGGCCTTCTCCAGCTCCTCCAGCTGAAAGCTGGTGAAGGTTGTCCGATAGCGCCGTTGCTTCCGCTTCGGGGCGTACTCGTCCGCCTCGCAGTCACTGTTTCCATCCGAAATGGGACTGTTGGTGCCGCCACTGGCACCACTGGCGCCGCTGGGAGCACCGCCGGAAACCGTTAGCGCTGCGCCGGCCGAGGCGGCCGACGATGATCCGGATGCTCGATCCACCAGCACGACGGCATCCGGGTGCGCTAGCTTGGCTTCTTGCGGTAGTTCCTCCAGCTTGATCTCCTCCGATATGCCCATAATCCACCAGGGGCGCACTCTCAACGATGCCTCTCTGACTTATCCCAATCCTCGAGGGCGGTAACTGCTGCAAGAAATAATAAAAGTTTTATTATTATTTTAATGAAGGGGAGTTATGCTTTTTGTGAGTTTAAGTTACATTTTTGGTTAATAATATTTTTTGCTGCTAGCTTTAAGCTAAAAAAGGGGAAGACTTGTCTAGTTAGTCGCGCATTAGAAGCTCGTAATTCAATAAACGCTAAACATGCAATTATCGTGCACTTTATTATGCCAATTTCCGTAATTTGCCATCTAGCCATGACCAAGTCATCGGCTGGGTCGGGACTGGGCACTCGAGGTTAGCTGCGGTTACACTCTGCAGCCGGGTTTGGGGTTTAAGAAGAGAGGAGAAGGTTGAGAGAAGCTGAACCTTGTAAAAAGCATCCAAACTAATTCTAAGATATTAAATTTTACGATTTAGTATGGAATAAATATATAAATATTGGCATAAATTCATAAGATAATAGAACAAATTCATAAATCCAAGATTAATTTATTAAAAAATATATTTTTGAATAATTTATTATCGTAACAAATGCGCTTAAAGACATAATCTGTCAATAGAGATGTATCTTTCAATCTTCAGATAAATTTCTTCAGTGATTTATGTATCTCTCAAAACATTTTCAACGTCTATTGGCAGGCATAAAATAATGATTTATAGCTTTCTATTCCAGAAGCTATCCCCAGAGCCCAGACTCCATCCAAAGACCTCCGTTTTCGTACCGAATTTCCCATCGCCGAGTGTTGGTTAGCTAACTAACTCTTTTTCTGCGGTCAGGGGAAGCGTGCCTTATGGTCATGGCTTCCACTTTACCGCCCGAGGCCTGAGGTTTCCCTGCAGCCTCTCCAGCTTCCCCAGCAGCTGCTGCTGACGATCTCGCCCCAATGCAAATCGATGACCACAGCATGGGGCTGTCCACCGCTGATCTCTTCCATCAACACGTCCCAGCCGCTGAGTTGGGTTTATTTAGCTCCGCTCAGTGCTCCGAGTGCTGCCTTCATGTGCAGATCGTTTGGAATTTTAATTAAATTGGGCGGCAACTTCATTTTCATCATCATCAACTCAACGGCCAAGCGAGCGAGCAGGAGCAGGACCCAGAGCAGGTTCCAGCTTGAAAGCTTCTATCAGATCAAATTAATATCAGGTGCCAGTTCTCCTCGCTGAACTTGGGGTCCCCGAAAAACTTTTGGCTGTTGGTAATTCCATGTTTTGCTAATTAATATACGACGTCGTTTAATGACAACTAAATGGTTAGGGCCGGCGTGTAACCTTCCATTTGCTGAGAGCTGCCTTCGTCGGCAGCCGGAGTCGGAGCCGGTGCCGGGGCCAGTGGCAGACCCTGTCCCATGACCAAAACTCGGCTTGATTGATGGCCGCCGCTTCTGTTGACATCTCTACATATATCAAAATTGTCCAAATACCTTGTTAAATGGCAAATTAGTGTGGCTCTGATTGATTTAGTTGCATTCTTGCGCGGAATGAAGTTGCAAACCGGCAAACAATCGAAGTCAGACGTTGGCGAGACAATGTACACTGGAGGAAATGAGTGGGAGATGCTTTGAGATCTTTGGTGATATTTATGGTTTAATTTTCAGTAAAAGAGAACTTGGCTTTAAGCTTTTCCATGACTTGTTGTACAAGATTTTCATATAAGTGGTTGTGTTTTTCAACCTTATTTGGTTTAACTTAAAAAAAATATTTTTAATCGATAATAAGAGATAAAAACTAAGAAAATATGTCAGAAGTGGTTTTAATTATTAAACCAGCCAGTCAGAAAATTTCTCTGCCTTGCCTCTGCCACCACACGTAGAGTACACATGGTCACATTGTAATATTGTGCTAATTCATTTCTAATCATTTCTTGAGTTAAACAGCTTTATTTTAAGTAGTTTCTATATTTAATGTCAGTTAAGTCAAATTTCTCTGCCTGGCCTCTTTCGCCACACGCACAGTACGGTCACATTGAAATATATTGTGCTCAATCTAGCCTTTTAGAGAGTTAAATAGCTATTTTTTAGTTGTTCCTATATTTGATATCATATTACAATGAAATGTTAAATATTTAAATAATTAAAAATCTTTTTTCCTCATATTTAGACACTTTTTTATATTTCTTACTCACAAAAATGCAAAGCCTGGTCACACTGAAATAAACTTTGGGAGATAAAAAGGAAATAAATAATTAACTATTATCTTATTAGCTAATATTCGTATTAGCTTAGAACCCTTTATACTTTTCTCTAACCATGTATATTATTATTCAACTTTAGGGTCACTTTTTCCAAGTGCACTTGAACTTGTTCATGGAGTTTTTCCAATGCCTCAGCCTCAGAGGTTCAGGTTGAGTGGCATCTTTCCTCACCTCGACAGAGAGCATTCCAGCTGAATCTTCGCCAGGTACCTTCTCCTACCCGAACCCCAGCTCGAACTCAGTTCATAACTCATTTTGTGGGCTCGATCATAACTTGGGTTATGAGTCGCGCTGTCAGCCTCCAATGTTGTCAACGAAATTCCGTGCATTGACAGCTGACAAACTTAATTTGCGGACCGCAAATTATTAAATTAGTTGTACGAATTGCAATTATGCTGCTCGCCCTCCTCCAGCCCCTCTCCCTGTGATGTGAGTTCATTATAAGACCCGCACTGATTAATTCATTGCATGCGAATCCGAATGGGAACTGTGGAGCCACTTAGCTGCTATGCGGGGAATGTGTGCCGTTTGGCTTTGTTGTGGAGCCGCCTTATAATTGTATCCGCGTTGCTCCGACTTACGACTTTATTACAGGCCCAGCCAGGCCAAGCCATCGAGGAGTCCTCGTCCTCATCCTCTCCTCTCCTCCGCTGATTGACGTTTCGCTGGGTAATTAAAAGGCAGTGCCAGTGCGCGAGTTGGTTCGCTGGAACTGTCAGTTTTTGACGTCTGCCTACCGATTTGGCCTCGTCTCTCTCTGTGGCATGGCTTCATTTAGCCATGGTCGGTGTAGTGCGGCAACTAATCAAGTTAACGCTGCACTTGCTCTGCCCAAATCCAGCACTCTCTCAGGCTCCTGAGCCTGCTTCAGGAAGCTTACAGAGTGAGCTTGGAGCGGGGGCGATTTCGTGCCTAACATTTTGACACAACTCCTCTCCGGTTCTTAGGCCCTGCATGCTAATCAGGCCAAGCGCCAGTCCAAGTGCAACTGCAGCCAGGAGGAGATTCGATCCAGTTCGAATCACAGACGGAGTCTGAATTCTGGCCTGGCCAGAGTCTGGCAACTTGTTTGCGGTTGCTTGTTCCGTTTAGAGATAAGCTCCATTAGTGTCTGTGGAAATATTTAAGAGCAACATTGTGGGGTGTGTGGGTTTCCTAGCCAAGGCCCAGTCATAAAGGCACTGAGGGAAAAAGTCCTAACAACTACCAAAATTATTTTAATAATTTAAAAACAAATCTATATTTAATTTCAAGTATTTAATTATTTAATTGTATTTACTGCTCTATTAATTAAAGAATAATTATACGGAATATATTTTCATTAGTTTTGTTATTAAAATACTGTAAAATTTAAGGTAATTTCTATGCTATGCTCTGCTATAAGAAATGTTGGCTTTATAGAAACTACCTTACATTTTATAGTATTTTTTATATTTCATATAATTTTTATCTAAACTAATGAAAATGCATTCCTTATAATTTTTCTGTAACTTAAAGATATTCCTAAACTTCGACTTATTCTCACTCAACCTTTCTAACTTTCTCCCAGTGCACGCATATGGAAAATTAAGAAATTAATTCGTAATGCACGGACAAGTGTACTTCTATTCGGTTGTCCACTGTCCACTGTCTTTGGCCCACTGTCCGCTGTCCACTGTCCCCTGTCCGCTGTCCGTTGTCCGCTGTCCGTTGTCGTCACTTCTGTCATCTCGATAAGCATCAATGTTTCTGCCCTGCCTGGCTGCTCTTTCCACAACTCAACTCTCGGCTTCGTCTTCAGCTTCAGCTGGGCTCCTTCATGTTTTGGTGTCGTTTTTATGGTTGCACTTTTGTGTTTTTAGCTCCTCCAGCTCCTGATCTCCCGATCGGATCCTCGCCTCGCCTCGCCGCTGCAGCCGTTGTCTGGGGACCGTTGTGCTGGCATATTTCATTAAAAGCCGGACCGGACGGAGGTAGAACAGCAAAACAGAAGCTCTTTTCTGGCATTTTGTTAATGCGTCTCCGTCTCGGGTCTCTTCGAACTGCAGTTGCCAGAGTCCAGACTCCAGACTGGGTCTCGGGCTTGTATCTGGGGCTGCTTATTTATGGGTTTACATTAGGCTAAACCACTTTAGTCACACTTTGATGATCGGCATTGTAATTTCGCCCCCGGCCGCCGGCCCCTCCTCGATAATGGCAAGCATTTTGGGTGGCTTAACTCCGGTCAGGCGAAAGCTCACTCGCTTCATGATACTCGAATCGATGTGTGGTCCCTTCCCTGCAGCAGTTGATGGATTGGGAACTGGGAACTCTTCCCTAATAGGCTCTCGCTCTCAGTCTCGATAAGGTCAATTATTAATTTTCGACCAGATCTCGTGAGTCACCCGAAAGACATAAAACCGATATCGAAAGCAGCTGAGCGCCGTGCGAGACCTGGCTCTATTCCATTTAAAGCTGCACCTGAGTCTCAGACTGAGGCTGAGCCAGAGCCCTTGGTCATTCGGTTATTCGTCGTTGTTTGGTCTTCGTTGTTCGTTGTTCACCTTCCAGTTGTTGGTTGTTTGTTTCTTGGCGCCGTCTCCTGGCCCAGGTGCGATAAGGCAGCATTCTTGTTGCTGGCCAGGCGCCGTCTCGCCTCTCCATTCTCCGATCTCTACTCTTGGTGGACCTCTAATGCACACACTCCCAATTATAATTAGTTTATTCATATCCTGTGTCGAAGCTGCTGCCTCATTTGTTGTTCTCGAGGGCAATCTTAATTCAATTTACCGGCTATCAGGAGGGGTTCCAACGAATAAGGGAATACTCTGTCCCGAAGAGGTCAAGTGGGGAGGATAATGAAGAAACTCTTCCTTCAATAATATATTAATTTAAGGCTTAATTTAATGGAGTTATTTCCTCGAAGCTATATCGCTCTCTAGGCTAATTATTAAATTATGGATAATAGTGTCATTATGGACAAATTATTATTAACGTTAATTATATTAAAGTGGTTGTTCTCACTTTTGTAATAATGTCTTCAGGGGATCTGTAAATACTTTATATCTGCTATAAAATATAGAAATATGTCTTCAGGGGATCTGTAAATACTTTATATCAGATGTAAAATATTTATTAAATTATATATTATTATTTATTAAATAAATAAATATTTTACAGCTAATATAAAGTATTCAAAGATTAAAATATTAAATATATATATTAAATATTTTATAGCAGATAATAATTAATTAATTAATTATATTAATAAATATTAAATATTATTAAATATTAATAAATATTAATTAATTAAATTAATAAATAAATTTCATAATATTTTAATATCTCTGCTTTGCTTCAAAATAAAATAAAAAGGTATTTAATTAGAGTTTTAATTATATTTTAGATGATACCGCCCCTGAAAGCTATTAATCCAATCTTGGACTCTTGAAGAAAATTTTATTAGCTTGGGTTTTAATTCCCTTTTCGGGCTCTCCAAGGGCATCCCGGCTTCGGTCGCTGGTCACCGTCCATGTTCACCTGTGGCCACCCTAATGGAGGAGATTGCCGGGACGGTAGCCCTAAGGTAGTAGTCGCAGGTTCAAGTTGTGACTCAGGCCCCGGAGTCGGAGTCAGAGTCAGAGACCGAGGGCCAGACAGACGTCCGATGGATGTAGTCTCCACAGCCTCCGATGGTGATGTGGATGCGGGGCCAATTACTCATAAAATGCATGTTAAAAACAGCAGTCGAAGCGAGGAGCTTACAAGTGGGATTGGGATTGGGATTGGGCTTGGAGGAGAGAGTGAGGATTGGACAACTGTTGTCCGACGCCATCTCCATCTGCAGCGGCGTCTGCTGCTCCACTCTCTGCCCTTTGTCATTGTCTTGTGCGGTTTGATAAGCGAATCCAAGGCAATTTGGAGACGACGTTGATTTCCCATGTTTGCATGTTCCACTTCCACTCGGGAAGGGGCAGAGGAATTAATGAAGCACATCTCAATGGGGCCTGGCGCCATCTTCTCCCTTTCAGGGGGTGTGTGTGTGTGGCAATCACCCTTCAAAGACAGCGCCCAATTCGGAGTTCATGTTCCGGAGATAGCTGCCAAAATTTAAGGTGTATCTGCGGCCCAATCTGGGCTATCTGCGTATCTTCTGGCAACAAGTTTTAATTGTATGTCGCGGTAATTGAATTGAATTGCAAGGGAGGCCTAGAAAGAACATATTTTAATTTTGGGAACACTTATCGATCTGACTCCATTATCTCCCCTGGCAAGATGCTACCTGGGAGATATCCTGCCAGGTATTTGCGTCACAGATGCGCTTGCTGACAAGTCACATGGTTATAATTATTAATTAAATCAGTGGGGCCAAGTGGTCGATTATCACCAGGAAGGGAAGCTCGTTCCCGTTCCCGTTCCCGGTTTTCTTCGGGCCTAGTATCTGGGCCCACATATCTGTCTATCTATATTTGTGTTTTTTTCTGGACATAAGCTCGAGCTAGCCTCGAGGCCCTCGTCCACGTCAAAAAGTCAAGTGGTCAGGGGGGCTTTTGACACGATTATCGGCGATTGATAGCCGCGCTCGGTTAATTTCATTTATTCTGTAGGTACAAGCACTCACTCGCTGAAAAAGAATTGAAAATTGGAAAAACATCAGCTAGACAAAACGTGATTTATTGGCACTGACTGCGCCGCTGACAATTTGTACTCTTTAATGGTGTTTAATTAAAGCCAATCAGCGATAAAGCCCGAGCGGGGCTATCAGCAGGAGCCCAGGTCTCGGTCTTCTGCCCGCCCCAAAATTGAGTTAATAAAATTTTTAGTCCTACTGATACTTGTCTGTGATTCGATGTGTCCAGGTGGGGAATTAATCAAATTTAATGATATTTAATTTTGGTTTTACTTTTTTGTGACTTACCCTGAAGGGGCCAGATTGGGTAGATTAGACAGGGGAATTATGAAATATATTTATGGCTTATACTTGTAATATTTGTCAATCATGCTGAGAAGTGGGAAGGTTCTAAAGAGTGATTGTAGAATTTAGATTTTTGTTGGGGGGTTTTGGGGGCACACGGAAGTGATCTAAATTGGGTCAGTGAGGGGAGGCGTAAGGAGTTTTGGCTGATCAGTACAGAGTTATACAGGGAAGTATGGATAAGAGTGAAGTGATACTAAAATAAAGGCTCTATTATAATAGGGTTTGCAATATTTGTTAGAGAATTAAGCTAGATAACCCCTGCATTTCTTATATCAGAAATATCTAACGAAAAATCCTTAACGTTGTATGATAATTTCTTCTATCTTATATAGTCTTAAATAGTTTTATGATACTTTGTAAATGTTTATAACAAGAAAAGGAAAGGTGTTTAGACCCTTCATATAATGTATATCTATAATTATAAGAATATTTATATATTTATGTATATTTTTGTATCAGCATCAACGATTATATTAGACTTTGGAAATATTTAAAGTTCCCAAACAATATAGAACTTAAAACCTTTTAAAACCTGTCCAAAAATTTGTTTAACTTTAGATATTTAAACTTACATAGATTTGGGATTTACTTTGGTTAAATTATTAATTTTAAATTGATTAAATAAGCTTAAGTCTTATTGCCAATATAACCAGTTAGATGCAAAATGGCCATATATTTGTTTTGCAGTATGCAGCTATATTTTTACTCTCCGCTCGCCCTAAGTTGAGAGCGTAGAAATGTCTTTGGTTAATGCTTAGGAAATACATAATACATAAAATAACGCACAGTGAGTATAAATAGAATAAAATAGTAACGTCTTCCCCTCTATACCGACTATCAGTTTTTTATAGATCCCTTTTTGACGTTTTTTTAAATGAATAGAAAAGTTCTCTGACTCCCAATAAAAGTTAACAAGTTAAAGTTCTTGTTTTAAAACGTAGACTCACCTTTTTTATCCTTTCTCTCTGAATAACTGTCTGTGATAAGGTAGGGTTTTATCTTCTTGTCGACTTCAGGTGATAGTTATATATAATATATATTCTCTGCCTCTCTCTTTGGACTTGCTGTCTGTGTCTCCACCGGCTTTGTAAGCCTTCTCGCTTTCACACCAACCGCCACACTTGCCGACGGTCTTTGCGCACTCCGTCAATCAATCAGGAATCGGAAATCGAAAATCGAACTTAAGAATTCCGAAACTAGAGGTTTTTGCCTGTCCACTCGAATCGGGGTATTACTGGAAACTACACCTATGGGTACTATAACGGGAACTATACTCCCAATTGGCCACAACTCCGCGCACTCTTCGGCACAAATAACGACGTATTCGAGGTTCGAATGGGAACCGAACGCGACGACGATGATAACCGGGCTGTTCCAGTGCCGCCAGCGAACTACACGGCGAGCAGTCGTCGCACCGGTGAAAACTCAGGTGGGCTCTGGCTGGTAACCAGTTTTCTCGCCTGTCAGCTTGTCTCGGCCGGAGTTGGCGAGAGGAGAGTTACAGCCAGAGCGAGAGGGAGCGATGCGATCGGAGCGTGTCGATCGATCGTCGCAGGTGTTGCAGGTTGGGGCGGCAGGTGAGCGGAGGTGAGCTCCGCCCCCTTTGAAGCGAGTGCGAGCGAGAGGCAGCTGGCGGGAGCACAGCCTATGGGAGGCCTCCGTTCCGCGGAGCGAAATAATGGCGGAGAAGCGCTCGCCGCATCTCTGTCGCTCGCATCGCGCCCTCTCCCTCGCTCCGGCCAGGTAATTGAATAAGCCCCGGCACAAAGTGCAATAAATTTGATTAGCAAAATGGAAATTTATTTGCCCCCAGCTCTTGGCTCGGCTCTTCGGCTGCTCTGAGGAGTCGGGTTGCCATAGATGCGTTTGCGTTTGCAGTTGTTGCGGCTCATGAATTAAATAATTTAGCCAAGACATGTGGAGGAAACTCGGGGGGTTGGGGATTAAATATTGTATGTATTGTGGGCCATATATAGAGAGCGAGCGCTTGTGTCAGTGTTAAGGGCCTCGTTAATGACTTTGTTGGCTTTATTGTCTGATTACCGGAGCTGGACACACAGTCGTAGACTGTCTTGTTTACCCTTTAACTGCCAGTGGAGGCGGGGTGTCAAGTGAGGGAAATGCAATGACCCATGGGAAAGGGTTATAAAGTTGAGCAGATGACTCAAATTCAATTTGGAGGGTGTTTGTAGCTTTACTTTGGCTGGTACTAAAGGAAATTATCGTTACTCTAATTGCTATATTGGTGTATATGCATTTTGCATTTAAATTACAATTATCGCGAGTGACTTTTACATATAATAAGATCACAATTATAGATTTAATTGGTATACTGTATTTATAGACCCTTTGTTTATGCATTTTTAATGGATAATAATGTTTATAAGACAGTTCACGGGTTTATTCTTAGTTAAAATTCTAACATAGTTTTAAATTTGAATTTAAAAATAGTATTTCCTTCATATCTTACTAGTTATAAAGTTCCCTTTTAATCACATTCTTAGGTTTAATTGTTATACTTTATTTATAGAGACTTTGTTAATAGAGTTTTTTCTACGTACTTTAAATGGATTATAATGTTTTAAAGACAGTTTTCGGGTTTATTTTTTATGTAAATTCTTAGATTCCTATTTCAATATATAAATTATGATCTTTCCTTTAAATTCTATGGTTTAATTGTTATACTTTATTTATAGAGACTTTGTTTACGTATTTTGAATGGACTATTATTTTTAAGAGACTTACCTAAAAATGTTAATAATAATATTTCCCTCAAATATTCCTAGTCTTGTACCAAGTTTTACTAGTTCTTCAATTTACTCTCGAAATTCAAAATATTCTGATTATAATTTAATATTTCTTAGTACTTATAATCTTGTAATCCTGAACCCTTTGAGGTTTCATTCTTCCCACATCTCTATAACATAATATAATTAATCCAATGAAAACTGTTTCCCACTCTCGCCGAAGAGAGTCCGTACTCCGAGCCTGGTCTTGCCTTTCAGAGGCCGACCTGACAGATTCCATTCCTTGATAACTACTTCATTAGGCCTGATATAACCGGACCTTATACATCTACAGCTCAGGCTCAGCTCAGCTTGGCTCCATTCCATTCCATTACATTACAAATGGAAGCTGACCCCCACTTGTCCATCGTCCGCCGCCCCTGGTCGGATGTAGCCCAATTTGCTCGTATCGCAAGGCAATAAATAAAGTGTTAATGGCAATTGCATACAAATAGTTTGGTGTTGCCATTATATTGCCATATTATCCCATTGTCGGGCCTTAACAAGAAGCAAACAATGCGACGCGCTCTGAGTTGCAGTCGGAGATCGGAGTCGGAGTCGGAGATCGACGACTCGCTGCACTGCAGCCAATTTCACGCTTCATTTACAGGCGAAATGCAAACAAAAGACCGGCGACCAGAGACCAGAGACCGTCGAGGAGTGACCATTTGGCCGACGGGTTCAATGGACAGCAGGTCGAGCTAAACTCGGAGCGGTACCGGGATCGGTATAGGGAATACCGAGTGCTGAGACACTGAGCACTGAGTACTGAGGACCGAGCACCGAGCACGGTATCTCGTCCCCATGTGGCCGTGTCAATCAGCTCGTCGCGCAAGGTGTGCACTTGTTATACCGAGTAGTTGGGGGAGGGAGAGGGTATATAGGTTTTAGACCCTTAACAAGGCAAATGGAGATATAGAAAATAAACTAGATCTCTAGATTTCTCTCCCTTTTTTCGAATGATGATACTAAATCTAATTGAAAGATATTGATGCAATTTTTCAGCTTTTCTTGCTCAATGATCACTTTTAATGGTCAGGAGATACATTGACATATTGTTATTACATTTGTGGAAGTCAAAAATAGGACAAATTGACTAGATATGGGAACAAAATAGTTAACATTTTATTGTAATATTGCATAAAAAATAGTGTGACCAAATCACAACTATTTAAGTCTAAAAAGGGCTATATTTAGCCACAAACATAGAATTTGACCACGCTGGTCCGTTTCTTACATTTTGTGTATACTGTGAGCGTGCCGGTAGAGGCCGGGCAGAGAAACCACATTTTTAAATCTAGGCTATAGGACCTTTCGGTGTTTCTTATACTGCCCACCTCACCCACCCTCATAAGTGGCTTTTTTGGCTAAAAAGCAAAATACTTTAGGGTTTTTTTACATTTTTGCCTAAACTATGTTATTTTAAAGTCTAGTACGTGGTATCATAAAGTCTCAAGAGACCTACTCCCTGCATTCTTCCCCGTTTTGGACTCGATACGGGTCCACTCTAGGCCTGGCTCTCGTCCAGCTCCGATCGCTCCATGGCGAAAGAGACAGCGGCAGAGACAACAGCAGAGGCAGAGCCTCGAAGTGAGAGAGTCGCGCATGCGCGCACGTCCTAATGTAATTATTATCTCAACAATTGAATTTCCGGTCCCGACTTCGACTCTGACTCCGGAGTCCGGAGGCTCTGCTCTTGGCCTGCCTGTGCCTGTGTGGATCCACTCCTGCACATGGGACAGATGTCGCGCAAAACGTTACAAATGTGCACTTAATTGCGCAATTAAATAATTTTATTTCTGCTGCGCGTTTCCCTGCCTCTCTGTCAGTTTCTTTCTCCGCCGATAGCAAACAAATTGCAGGCAAGTGGCTTAGGCCAGTCTGCGCTGGCCAAGTCCGCTCCCTATCGGCTGTCCGAGGTGTCTTATTCATTATGGCCATTATGCAGCTTAGATAGAAGCATTTACCATCGCCAGTTACCAGTTGCCAGTTTCCATTTGCCAGCTGTGATGGAGGTGAGTTGGTAAAGAGAATATTATCATTAGGTTAGGGAAATCTCGGATCATTTTCTCTATTGTTTTAGGTTAAGAGTGATTGTGGGTTTTCTCTTACTTTAAACCTTTAATTTGGAGTCATTTGGTTATAGTTTTAGCTTTAATTCTCAGATATTTATGACAGGTTTTTATCTGTAAATATTGTCCCAATAGGTCCTGCATAGTTGAACTTTAGAATACGATTTTTTGCTTTTTATAGTATTTTGTTGGACAAAAAGCTTAAAAATTATAGAGCTTGCTAATTAGATTACTTATTAAACAAGTAAGAAAATAATCCTATTTCTGAATAAACCCATTTTCCCTTTTCACTTCTTTTTAGTCCCAATTTAAGATGAATTTGTGCGATTTTGCTTTGTGGAATTTACCCCAAAAATATTACCCAATTACACTGGCTTCGGCATAGATTTCCCTTAACCCACCCACACGCTTTTCCCTCCCTTCTTTATTTCTAATTTTCCCAAAAAAGAAAAACAAACCCAGGGCTGTGGAAAACGCAACTGTAAACGATACCAAATTATATTTAATTACGTGCGATTAGTTAGGGTTACTGGAGTCGCGCGATGAAATGCCAGCGATAAGGCCCCGCCCGTCACCCGGCCATAAATAGTACACCCAACCAGGCAGTCAACCATCCAACCATGCCGACCAACTATATTATATTATAGTACAACTATCCCAGGGCCCGGCATTAATTCAATTACAAATGGCTGCGGTTCAGGGCGTGTGACATAATCGCCCAACAAAACTGTCGCCCGATGGCTAATGGCCGAGTACCAGGTAGAGTAGGGCACCTCCTTGGCCCTCCCTCGAGATCATTATTTGGTAATTTGATACGACGATTTGTCTTGCTTTCGTTGCTTTCGGCTTTCGTGGCTTTCGGTTGCATTTTCACTCAATTGTCGTGTACGCCCGAAATTGCCTTAAGCGGAAGCGCGTTATTAACTGGTTTATGCAACCCAAAATCGCCAGATTTCCAGCCAGCGATAAGAGGCACTGCCTCTGCTTGGCTGCGTTGGCGGGAAATATATATATATATTTATACTCGTTGGTACACATTCCTGGCCAATAAGCAGGCGGCAATTAAAACGAAAGCGAAGTAATTTCATTTGTTCGTAAATCTAATTGTGGAAACTCTCTCATGGCCTCTGGTTTCCTCCTCGTCGCTTCATAAAAAAATGTGAAATGCCTTGGTAATTAGTGCGTGTACCGACTGTGGTCTTAATTGCCTCTCCAAAACCCCTGCCGGCCTCCAGGAATTCCATCATAACTCCACGTTTTTATATATTTTGAACGTTTTGTTGTTGAATTTGGGAATAACAAAAAACAAAACGGGGAAAATGCATGTTTCGGATAATTCGAGTTTAATGCGCATCAATTAAAATTATTAAATTTTATCTTTATATTGTTTTGAGTGAATTAAATATAATTATAATTTCCCAAAAACCAATTGGCTGCCCGTGGACAGTCCAAATATTTTTGGAAATTAATGTCTGAGGCGGAATAAAATGGCGATTTTGTATGTAATAAATTTTGTAATTATTTGCTGGTGGCAAATGAGGCTTTTTTTAAACGTTTAATGGGCTAAATGGTTTTAAAACGATTCTTTTTTTTTACTTTGCCAGGTGTGTAAAGCAAATTAGGCATTCTTTAAGTTCTAAACGGAACATAATTCATTGAATTCTTGTAAAATATGTTAAGGAATAAAAAATGGTATAGTTGTTTATTTAATAGAGATCAACACTTTAGTGTTAACCCTTTTAACAAATAACACAGCCATCACTTTGAGTCATAACCCTTTTCAAACAATGATAAATTATTATCCCGAATCATTCTTTTTCTAATTTTCTACCCGAGAGGTGACCCCCAATCGTTATATGGACTTCATCGCCTCTTTCTTATCTTCCCCATAAATGGCTTAGACCTTCCTTCCGATCACGAGTGTCCAGTTCGGGTTTCCCTTCAAGGCAGCTGTCGATGCATTAGGATCGGATCTCCTCCGCTGTGGGAACAGATCCTCCGCTTATCCCTTTTGCGAGCCTGTTTCTTCCTCGCCGCCGCCTCGATCGTCGCATTAGTTGTATTTTATTTAATTGATTAATTAGAGGCCGGCTTCTGGTCCCGAATCGATGAGGAACCTTCTGTTCTGTTCGGGGCTATCGTTAGAATTATAATTGGTCTGCGGCCAAGAGGGGCATGCCAAGTGAGATAGGATGTACAGTTGAGGTCAAGATAATGGACCTGAAAATACTAGGGGTTCTGTAAGTTTAAGAAGAATATTTTGAGGGTTTTTAAATACTTTCTTAAATTGGTTTTCGGTATATAATTTACTACGATTCTTAAACTTTCAAGAACCAATGGGTCTTGGTCATTCATGTATGGATTTTACAATTTTTTATTGGACAAATTAGACTTTAGTATGCAATTTTGAACTATTTCCGAACTATTAAATGATTATTCCGTTGTGGCTGTCGGTTGATCTTTCCCTAAAAATAGAACTTCTTTTATAGTTAAACAAAGATTGTATTCATTAATATCAATACAACAATTTATAATGTTTATTTGTAAGTGTTTAGCATTATTAATTATTATTTAATGCCTAAAATCAATAATAAAACATACCAGCGTTTTCCTATAGCAAGCAATACGTGTATATTACCATTTGAATGAAACTATAGTTGAAGTATTATCTTACCCTCTGCTGTCTGGCAGGGCCCTTGGAATGTGTTTTCCCTAATGCTAATATCCTGTGTGCTATTGTGTTGTTGCCTGTCGGCAATTTGTTTGTTCTTCGGCTGCCCAAATTGTTTTTATTGACTTGTAAATGATGTTGGATGTCCGCTCGTTACTTACTCCACGTTTCTCGTTACTTGCTCCCACGTTCCTCCTTTCACATACCAAGTTTTATATTTACTGACTTCCGTATGCGGACCTCACCCTCTTTTGGGCTCGTTAATCTAGGATTTTTTGGCTTGGCAGCCGGTTCCCCTTTGGAGTCATCCATCGATGGCCAGTTTGCATATTTAATTTATTGATTTCACGCGGACCTCCGTCTCGGTCCTTTGTGGCGCCGGTTGCAGCATTAAGCCGGGTTCAAATATAATTACTTTTTGTAATTAGTGGCAGGGCCCAGCGAGAACCGCAAAGTTGGCAACGAGGCGCATAAAGATTGATAACGAGCTAATGAATGTAAATTTCAATGTCAGTCCGTCAGTCTCTGGACCTCCAAAGCTGGACGAGGTTGCCTCATCTTCGTTTATGAGTTGCAAACAATTTTGCTTGGGAACATCAACTTAAATTTTATTTCGCGCTAAGCTCGGCTTCCGTTTCGAACAGAATCCAGCTTGGTGGTCGCTAACGTCTTTGGGGTACAGTGGGTAATGGCTAAAAGAGATAGAAAATAAATGAAACAAAAATGTGTAAAAATGATCATTAATATGGGTAATATCTGGGAATTTTGTGGAATTTTTTAAGCTTTTGATTTCTGTGTTTAATTTGTTTTTTGGTTAAGAAAATTCCAAAAAATATATAAAACTAATTTTAAAAGTCACAAGGATAAGTTATAACTCTATAACTCTATAGAGGATGAACAACTTGTTTAAGAATTAAATTTCATCTTGTTTTTGAATTATTTATATTAAAAATATATTTCGTTCTTTAGTTAAACTAATTTTTATCTTAGTTTTTAGAGTTAGAAGTGCATTTTGACAATGATTTTATGGACATTTTGATAATGCCTTTTAAAGTACATACTTTAAATCATTTAATTCACATTTTAAAACCTAAATTACTATTATTATTATCATATTCCCTCCAAGTAATCTTAGCTGATGGTAAGACCCCTAAAGACTCTCCCTCTGAGTTATCCCTGCTGACTTATCCCCACTGTACCCACTTAACGGCCAAGAAGGAGGTGCGAGCCCATGCAATTATGCTGGGGCTACTTGCCAACATATATTGGTAATTAAATAGATGGGATGGGGTTACCTCCGAGGCCTGAGGGAGAGATCTTCCCGCGCCGGCGGGTGAGGCGGGTGACGTTGACAAATGAGTTCATCATCAGCAGCACGAGCGGTAGCCAGCTCCTTCGGAACTGGGAATTGGATGCCGCTGGACGGAGAGTTTTTAAATTGTGTAGAGTGAAAAGCGATTTATTTTTCGCCATTTGCGGCTTGGTGCGGTCGTTTAATAAACAATTTAATAGCGCGCATAAATTTTTCCAGCCATCATACTTATAATAAACCCATTTGTCTTCGGAACGGAACGGAACGGGCCGAAGTCTCAGCCTCTGTCTGAGGCTGAGGGTTATTAAATTATGCGGCTCAAGCGTAAAAATAAACCGTAGCAAATGAGAATGTAGGACGCACACCTTCAGACTTCATAATCCCGTAACGAGCCCTAATCGTGGAAGAGAGTTGGAGTCGGAGTCCCGCTCTCGGCTTCTCGACTTTCTCCCTCGAGTCGGCTTCAATTAATCAGGGAGATTCGAATAAATCAAGTGCCATAAAAGTGACACAGCGTGAGATGCACCTAGAGATGAATATTTAATTAGGAACAAATTAAAAATGCAAATAAAGTGGAACTACCATGGCGACTCCTTTTATTATTAATCGATAGACTCTCGTAATTAGTTGGCCCTAACAAAGGCGACCCATGGAGCTCGGCCTCCACCAGCGGGTATTATTCTCCTAGCGGGGATTCTCTATTTTCGTGGGGTCTTTCCTATTAGCTAATTGGAGATCGAACCTGGGGCTTGGGCTTTGACTGCCATCTCTACTAGACGCGTGCTCGAAAATCTCCTCTTTTCCCGTTCTTCTTATCTGATTTGCGGAGAATTCTTCTAGCTTGTAACGAATCGAATCGAATCTCGGCGATTCTTATCTGTTCACAGGTACACCTTTTTGGTTACAGACAGCTTACAATTTATTCTGGGACATCTTTTGAAATCAAACCGACTTTCGGGGAGGGAAGGGGCAGCGATCTCCCCGATTACTGCTCAACAGCCCCTAACATATCCAATCGCATACCGAACGAGGCCATCTCTTAGTCACTTATTTATTTATTTCTAGCGTAAAACGACAGACAAATTGATTTTAATTGAATATGATTGACGTCCGTTTTTTGGGGCGATATCGCGCTTAATCTTAACTGGTTTCAATGGTTTTTGGACTCTCATGGTGCTGGGCCTCGACCTAATCACACTCGTGTCGTTATCAACACGAACACAACAATTCGTATGAGTTTTAATTAAACAAATGCTAGTTAATAAAGGTAGTTTTTTAGTTTTATGCTATGAAAGCCAAGAAAATGAATAATTCTTAAGGAAATAGGTACTCCAAGTAAGGAGAATGGCCCATACCTATAAGAGACACTTATTTGTATATGATTTCATGTGAAATTTCCTTTTAAAATTTAATTTAAACAAAGCTTAAGATAGTCTCTTACTAAATTATAATCATAATATTATTTATAAGCACATGTTTGGTTATTATTAAGTTTTTCAAAACCAGATAAGATTGCTTTTCCCCCATTTAGAGTTCACTTTATGTATCAGACCGACATTTCTCCTCGTGTTTAGATCTATCAAAGGATTGCCAGATCATTGAGTTTAGCGATAATTTTATTAGCTGGAATCATTTGTCAGTGGTTAGCGGGAAGACATAGCTCTGGGCCCCCATTTCCTAAGAAGCCACTGGGGAACAACTTAATTAAGGTTCGATCGGGCGATAGAAAGGCAAAAGAGAGATCGCTCTGGGTTGGAGCTGGGCTGCGGCTGGGTTGGGCATCAAGGCATCAAGCAATTTGTATTCAGGTATCACACAGCAACAAGTCATTTCACACTTTGATCACGCTGCAGCTGCAATCCTGTCCAGTCCTCTCCTGTCCTGTGCCAGAGCCTTGGCCCGGCCTTAAAAGGATCTGTGACTCGACTGCGGACAACTCTGGAATGCGCTGCCTTGCATATATTAGCCGAATGGTCACCAGGAGGCAGTGGCCAGTGGAGTCGCTATAGTCCGCACCCGCAGTCGGATCCAGAGGCACCTTCGCAGTAATTAACTTGTTTCAATAATTACGCATGCGCATTTGCACATGTTGCATGCCCAGGCCACTGCCACTGCCCCTGCCCCTGCCCCCGCCCCCGGCCCCGCCCACTTGTTAAAGCCTGCAACAAGATTTTTGCATTGCGTGTGCTACGCAGCCGAAACTACACTCGGGTTAGGGTATGATGCCCCGGAGATATGGGTTGGCAGTTAAGGATCTGAAGGGGAACATTAGGCATTATGTTTTAAATGGATTTGGAAAATAATAATACTCAAAAATACAAGTTTTAACTAGCAAATTATTTGTTTATTAAATAAACTGGAACACCAGAAAATTAATAATTTTCTCAGAGCGTAAAGTGCTGTCATTAAAACTCAGGAATTACTCTTTGGTTGAGGTCAATCGCCCTGAAAAAGGCAGTAATATATTGTCTTTAATACATTCTTTAAATTATACAATTAAGCCGAAGATCAACCATGTCACAATAGTTAGATTATTGTAAATCTTGTAAATAAAATCATAAACTAAATTGAAGTTAAGTAAAAGGGCTTAAATGTCCATAAATATGTACCTAAAGAATTCCTTTTCAATGGAAATTCATTACGTTCCTCGTAAGCCTCCAAACTTCTCCCATTTAATTCCAATTTCAGAGTATTTTGCTGTTAGTAATCCTTTATTGATTTCCTTCCCGAACACATTCGATTGGAATGTTTGTTTTTGGTTGCAAATTTATGCAGCAGCCGCCGCTTATTAAAAATTCGTGGCCCCTGCTCCAGCCCCGTGCTCAGGAATCTCCTCTCCGCCCGGCTTCCTCTTGAGTTGCTCTCCAATTCCTGCCAGAGTCCAAGATCCAGTCCCGTTCCAATTCCTCTCCAGCGGCTGCCACATCGTTGTCCGTTCGAGGTGGCAGTGGCACTTAATTATTGATAGCATTACAAACGCGGTTCACTGGGTCACGACGTGTACATGTCCAGGGGTTTTTTTCGAGAAGAAGAAGGAGTCCCTTGAGATCTCAATTCGGCTGCAGCTTTAAAACGAATGCAAGCTAAGGTATATATGTATATGAATGTATATATAATATTATATAATACAGAGAAAATAAGAAAGAGAAAGAGAGAGGTTTCAAAGAGTCAAGTTTCGACAACTTCAGCAATTCCACTCAGAGAATGGAAGAATCTCCATTGGATCTCCGTCAATCTAGAAGTCCACTCCTCTTTCAGTTCTCGATAGCTTTAAAAAGATACCGTCAATCTATTCCCATTCCTAGACAGAATTTTGTGGATTATATTAGAGATTCGGACCTTGGAACCCGGGTGAGGATAGCTCGTTTCAACCTTTGTCTTTTTGAGGCAGAAAGGCAATCTTCTATAAAGTGATCCCAGCTAAAAATATATTTTAAAACTCTTATAAAAATAAAGGGCTTCATTGAAGTTCTTTCCTTGTTAACTCTAACAAGTTCCCTCGATAGATCTTACAGTAGTATCTATGTATCGTAAGGGTTCCTACTGATCATGGGGATTCTCCATTCATTAGTTATAACTACCTTGAACTAATAACAGATACTCCCCTTAGGGATATCAATCAAAAGCCTTATCACAACGTCACCCTACTGGTGACCTCACTATCCTATCAAAGCTTACCCCCGCAGATTCCTTTACTTTACGCACTTTTCCAATTAATTTCATTTCCGTTTCGTAGTTGCGTCGCCGGAACACATGTTTCAATCTTCAAAAGGTAGCGAAAACATAGAATCAATAATTAAGAAATGTCAAACATAAAACGAGAGGCCCGCGTCATGTGATAAGAGGAGTACGAGGTGCCCCGGGGGATGCGTACCCAGAGGGTGCTGCGACTTATTTTCGGTGCTCGCGTGACAAATCATAATTGATTGTTCGCTTAATTGAATTGGGTTCTGATAAGGAGGAGAGTTTCTTAGGGCAGGTGACGGCAGGTGACTGCCGCCGGGCACCGAGCTCCCCAGAAGATCAGCCAGAACCCGTGACGGGAGACAAGTGACGAGTGAGTGAGTCACGGCCACCCATCAGACCTGCACACGTGACTCATGATACATCCGAAAACACGGGATAGACAAGACTAATAAATTGTTAATGGCTTTATCACAGCTCAGGGCGTACGATATAGCCGCCACAATGGGTCGTAAAACCAACGAGAACCGAAACACGGCGATAAGCGGCGTTTGCCCTCGACTGGGGCTCCTCTAGGTGCTCCTCCTCGCTCCTCCACTGGAGCATTAGTCACCGGGGGGAACATGAACATGTCAAGTTCAGGATGGAGGAGCTGCTCCTTCTTAAGGATCTCTGGCTGTCAGCCGCAGAATCAACTCATCAACATTGACAGGCGTTTCGCCATCTCCATCTGGGTATATCAGCCCGATCTCCGATCTCATCTTTATGGCCATTGGCCTTTGCAATTGACGCGTGATTGGCATTCGATCTGGGTTCGCCCCCAGCCTTCTCCCCCGCCTCGAGCATCTGCATCCACTCGGCGTTCTGGGCCCAAAGATAGGCATTAGTGACGAACGAGTTCCGCCGAAGAGGGCCAAAGATCGATCGATCGATCGCTGGCCGGATCGATTTAAGGTGTCACCTACTTGGTATGGAGAGCGTGCGACCAGTTGACAGTCAGTTAGCAATGCATATTCAATTAGTGCCTGCTCCGGGGGGAGTTCCTAATGGCAGTTGGCTTCTAGAAGGAGTATCGATATTTATGAGGTGAAGTCTTACATTTTGGAGTATTTCGAGGCTTAAGTAAGACTTAGAAATTGGTTTGTTTTTAGTTAGTTTTTATTAGGTCTTTTTTGCAGAGACTATTATAATTTTGCCTTGATATTTGCATCTCCGACCCCATAAAGTATACATATTCTCTGTCCGTCTGTCGGTTTCTACGCGAACTAGTCTCAGTTTTTGAGCTATCGGGTTGAAATTTTCAGCATAGTCATGCATTCTCTGTTTTTCAACGTATTTCAACAGATCTCGAGACATATTAGTTTTTTACGGTTTTAGAATTACGGCTTTAATTTCATTAAGATTGGGCAACTATATCATAGAGCTGCCATAGAAGCGATCGGTTGATTTATATGAAAAGGTAAAATTCTACATGTAAAATGTTTAGCTGAATGTTATATAAATTTACAAACTTCGATATTTATAAATTTTACCCAATATATACAAACATCGGTTTACCGAAGTTAGATTCCCTTCTTGTTTGTCCAAAAAAGTTATCATATTTTTCAAAATACTTTCGTAATCCAAAAATGTAGGTTTTTTTGGGAGCCTCTAATAGCCAAAAAGAAAGTGATAGCCAAAAGCAGTATATCTTTCGATTTACCCTTAAAATCCTAATTATATGCAATCGAAATTTAAAAAAAAAATACACAAAAAAAATGTTTGTAAGTTTTTCAAATTTTGATAAGGGGTTACATCATTAAAATTGTCAAAAATCGAATAAAAATATTTTTTTCTTTTTAATTTCTTAACGCAATATGCAGGTTTATTAACCTAATAAGAACTAGCAAAGAAAAGCTATCCAAATCGAAATATATGCAGTTTTGGCTTAGTTATGCCTTTTCTAAATTAGCAAACTGGGAGGGTATTACAACTTATGCTTTCCGAAGTTAGCTTCCCTGCTTGTTTAATTATAGGTTTGTTTTTTAGATTAACAATTTGGAAAGATATTAAAAGACATCTAGAACTTAAGGGGACAAAATCATTATTACTTTTAGAGATCTCTCTATAATCTCTTTAGATATTTAGATTGGCTTGTGGTTGGAAATGCATATTCTTGGATTTTACAAAATCTTCGCAGATTCCGAGTTATTTTTGAAAGTAAAAATAAGTAAAAATAAATAAAGTATAAAAGTTATATTTCTATTCATTTTTCTGGTTGCCAAGATTTGATTTTGCGTTGCAACTTGATTCAAAGGGATTTCCTTGAAATCCTTAGCATATCTTAAAAGTTCCATTGTAATTTTTTTTACCAGGATATAAAATATTAGTAAACGAGAAAGAAAGCTAACTTCGGTAAACCGAAGTTTTTATACCCTTGCAGTCTGCAATTGGATCATTGAAAATCGATTCATTTTGGTAATGTAAAAAAAAAAATGTCAAATTATGTAAATTTTGTAAATTTTACATTTTACATGTAGAATTTTACATTTTCATATAAATCGACCGATCCCTTCTATGGCAGCTATATGATATAGTTGTCCGATCTTAATGAAATTAAAACCGTAATTCTAGAACTATAAAAAACGACTATGTCTCGAAATTTATAGAAATTCGTTGAAAAACAGTGAAATTAAAAATTTGTGTACATTAATTTCGCCATCATTCCTATGGCAGCTATAGGATATAGTGGTCCGATTTCGGCCGTTCCGACATATATAAAGAAATAAGACTATGCTGAAAATTTCAGCCCGATAGCTCAAAAACTGAGAGACTAGTTCGCGTAGAAACCGACAGACAGACAGACGGACAGACAGACAGACGGACAGACAGACAGACGGACATGGCTAGATCGACTCGGCTAGTGATGCTGATCAAGAATATATATAGTTTATGGGGTCGGAGATGCCTCCTTCACTGCGTTGCAAATATCATGGCAAAATTATAATACCCTCTGCAAGGGTATAAAAAGTCAGTTAGTGCATTAATAAGATCTAGGACACTTTCTACACATTTTCTACGTATAAACACAATAAAAATGTACAACAGAAAATGGAATAAAGCAGTTTTCATATTACATTTAACCTTCTAATAAGATAAGATATATAATCTTGTATGAGGCTCAACAATCGTTCACTCTAACAATACCCTTTAAGTAATCAAATATTTAAAATATTCCCCTCAAACTATAATAACAAAAACACCTTTAATATGCAAATACAAAAGTTATTTTTATATTGAATAAGTTACTAATAAATCCAATACTTGTTGAAAGTAGCATCTGCCGTGGGGGTTCAAAAGGCACCTTTGTTTCTACCATTTGCCGTCGCTTTTTCCTCTAATTCGCTGGCTCTCCATGTCTCTCCCCTCCCCTGTTTCCCTCCCTCACCTTTTAGCCAGACTTCGTTGGTAATCAGAAAGCCTAACAAACAGTCCAACAATCCCAGAGGTAGCTTATTTAATTTGACTCAAAATCAACTCTTCCATTAGGCCGAGGCACCGGGCCAAATTGCAGCGGCGACACCTGCCGCGCTCACCTGGCCATGTAACTCCTCTCAGCTCTTTCGTTCGCTCTCTTTCTCTTGTTTGCTACCTCTCTGATTCCCCATTCTTACCTCTTTCGTTTGGGGCCCGCCTCCTTTTGAAGAAGTCGACCAATCGGAGCTCTGCTAGCTCAGAGAGAGAGCGCCGCTTGCCTGGCTTTTGGTGTGGGAAGAGGGAAGTGGTTCGGTGTCGTGAGCAGTTCTCCAGTTCTTGTAGTTGTCGCTGCTGTCTGTGGGGTTGTTGTTGTTGTGTTTGGTGTTGTTGTCGTCGACAGGCAATTTACATGAAATCAAAATGAAACGCATAAAAAGGGCAGGCGAAAAATGAAGGAGAGGAGTGAAAGAGGAAGGAGTGTGGGCTTTAGCGACTGGTAGATGTGCTAAAAAATTGTGGATTTACTTAATTACTAGAAGAAAATTTTAAAATTCTAATTCTGTATTAGAAATATATAAAATGGTGTTGGAGTTTTTGTAAAAATGTTATCCTGAAAATTAATGTTCCATTAATTCAAAATGTAAACTTCGAAACCATTGAACACTTATACAAAAAATTAAACTAAAAGGAAGATAAATGAAATAAATAAATAATAATACAAGAAAAAAAAAACAGGAGCTTAACCTTTAAAGGCGTTTTCTTAAAAAAATACTCAATCAGTGTAACGAGTTTAGTATAGATTTAATACCTAATAATATCAAATGCATACTGAAAAGTATAGTTTTGCACAGATTCTGTTAGCAGCGAATTTCTTACCATTTGACTTCCAAATCTCTAGAGATTTCAAGGCCCCTGGATTATTCTATCGAAAAAATCATTTTTTTCAATTTCAATGACAATTTTCTATAGTTTTAACTCTTTATGTTAAGATTATAAAAATTCCTCTTAGTATTTGTTTATTTCTGAAGACTCAAGTTGTTTAATTATTTCTTTAAAAATCATTAAAGATTTTTTCAACATATGTCCTGAATGTTTAATCTACAAAACGGGTCTAATTACATACCTTTTATTTTTTTTTAATTCGATAAGACTCTTCTTCATATGCCTAGTCCTTCCTGTAGGGCATTTCCAACTCTGAGCATTCCACTCAACTTTTGTTTACTTAAACTTTTACCATTTTGGGGTAAGTGTTAAAGTGGCCGCCAGTCACAGATCCCTGCTGTTGCCTGCTGCCTGCTCCCTGCTCCTTCGCCTTTGGATATTTCCCTTGTAACCTTTTGGTGGGTGGCGCGAAAGGGCTCCTTGGCTGAGGTCTCTGGGCCTTGTTCCTTGGTTCCCCGGTTTTTGATATATTTTACGGTGCCATTGGCAGAGCTGATTGTTTTTTAAATTGTTTCTGCACGCGATTCGTGTTTGTCGGGTTTATGGCTGTAGTAGCCATGGCCAAACATTGTTGTTATTGTTTTTGCACTCGGTTTCTGTTGTTGCTATTGTAGCATAATTTAATTTGAATACATATGCGACCAAAGTGGGTAATTGAATAAGTTTCGCGCTGCCACATTGCCGCTCGCCTCTCGCTGGGGCTTGGGTTTTATTTCTCTAAATTTGATTAGCGCCGCGACTCGAAATAGTATTTTACACGTACTCAGAAATCAGAAATCGCGTGCTAATATTGCAATTTATTTTCTGGCCAGCTTAGCAGCTCGCTTGCCACTCAAATTGATATGTAAACGTACGGGGGTTTTAATGCCGCCGAACAGTTCGCTGAGTGGAGGCAAATTTACACACACTCGACGAACCTCTCGTGTTGGCTTCGATTTGTGTTTGTTTTCTGGGAATTTTCGGCGGACTCGGAGGATTCAAGGGGGGAGAGCCACGCCCCCGCCGGGCAATTCGATTGCAATTTCTGCGGCTTGTAATCAAAATCGATTTCTCATTTTCGCACACGTCCGTACCTTGTCGAAATTGGAAACAATTTGGCCAAGGGGATTATGGCATCCTCACGTACGAATTGAGCCAAAATGGCTCCTAATATGATTAAAGTCCATTCATTTGACGCATTATCTGTGGCCCAAAAAGGTTCGCTTAAGGTCAGACACTTGATTAGAGCAATCTTTTCCCTGATTTTGGTGGCTGTCATTGAACCTCAGACAGGCGGAAACAAAATCAAAGCTTATATTTAGCGAACAAAAGTCGGCTAATTGCCTGGGAGCCGATATTAGCGGGGCTCTGTCTCATTAATCATACCAAATGCATATTTCTGCTTAGGCGGCTTCTTAATTAATTTGATTAGCTTTAATCGAATGCGAATTATGAATCAATTTATGGCACTGCCTTGCCATCTCTTTCTGCCCCCTCTCGCCTCTCGCTTCGAAACGAGTTCGTTGCCTAAGTCTTTCGTTTCACTCGCTTCTCGTTCCCTCGCTTGCCTCTTTTTGCGCAACGCACCGCAGCCTCCGAGTCTTAATCATTTTGACAAGTCTCTCCCTCATTTGCATAATTTTGAATAACGTTTAATGCCCGGGACACGCCCCCAAAAGTTACCGCTCCGAGTCGTAGTCGGAGTCGGGGCCGGGCGTGGGTCGATCGATCGGCGATCGACGATTATTGATCGAACGGATCATGAATATGCGGAATGCCGCTATTAATTGGACAGCTCACAAGATTGTTAGCTTCTTGAATATGGCATTGAATGTGGGCCACGCTTGACTGCCTTTGAAATGTTTAATTACTAAACTATACACTGTGTGATACACAGAAGAAAATTAATCAGAAGTGTATACGTTTTGATAAGAAATGTATCTTAAATATGAAGTGATAAATATATATATAAATAAATATAATATCTTATGGTAGCTGCCATAATAATGATAGGACAATTAATGGAACAAAAATTATACCTTCTCTTTTTATACCCGGTACCCATAGGGTAAAAGGGTATTATAAGTTAGTGCCAACCGAGAATGTATGTAACAGGCAAAAGGAAAAATATCCGCCCCTATAAAGTATACATATTCTTGATCAGCATCACTAGCCGAGTCCGTCTGTCCGTCTGTCCGTCCGTCCGTCCATGTGAAACAACAGATCTCAGAGACTATAAGAGCTAGAGTTATCAAATTTTGTGACAACATTGGAATCTGTTGCACGCAAATCAAGTTTGTTTTAAAATTTGGCCACGCCCACTTCCGCCCCCGAAAATCATAAAAAACGGTTGATAAGCCATATGCGTGATTTCGGCGTAAAGTAAATAGATAGACCTAATAAGTAGGCAATCGTGGACGTGTTCTGAAAATTTGAGTAAAATCGGATGATAAACATAGAAGTTATTAAAAAAATAAAGTAAAGAGAGAGAGAGAGAGAGAGAGAGAGAGCGCACGTGCGTGTTGCTCAACATGTTCGTAGCAACATTTGTCTTTGTTGGGTATTGCTCAACATGTTCCTAGCAACATTTGTCGCTTTGGAGAGTTGCCCAACATGTTTCTAGCAATTTTTGTCTCTATTTGTCAACATTTCCTTTTTTCTATGTTCATGTGCTGTTTAATTTCACCCACAATGCTTTGGGTACCGGGTATCTTACAGTCGGTCACACTCGACTGTAGCTTTCCCACTTGTTTTCAAATTATTTTCGTAACCCAAAAATGCGCGAATTAAAGGAATTCTCGGGAGTAAAAATTGAACTAAATTAAGACTAAATAGTTCTTCAGAACAAGACTTTATTAAACTTATGGTTAACCGCCGATGCAGTTTAAAATTAGCTGAATATAACCGTTGTTATTTCTCACACTGTATAGTATTTAACTTACAACTATTTCGCATTAATTTAGGTATTTTTTCTATCACAAACTTTCTTGTTAGTTATTAGTTTTGAAAGCAACTTTCTTTGATTGATTTACTTAGTTACCCGATCTTGGCTAGGTGACCTCAACGCTGACCACTCAGCTCTCATGTAAATGCCTGGAAATTCAATTAATAACCCACTATGACCAGGTGAACCCCCTGGTTAGAGGAGGGCGACCTACAGCAAAGCCCATGCCTTGTCATGCTCGGCTTGTTTGGCTTTTGGCTTGGCGCTCCCGCTCCGGTGGATCCCATTTCAGCTCTCATGGAGCTCTCACCACGTCAGCGGGACGGACAAATGTTTGCACAACACACGATAATGATGACAAGCCAAATTAGCTACTAATTTTCACAGACACAAGCGCAGATGCAGACGCGGACACAAAGGGAATGAGGGTCAGTCGGAGCGCCAGGACCTCACACAGCTGACGTTCGTTAATGTCTGGCACCGGAAGTCGAGGGCGAGGGCTGGGGAGCGGATGATGCTGATCCAAAGAGTTGGCCTGGAAATTGCCATAAATCAGCATTTGATTATCCTTTGGCCCGCCTAATTTTACCTCTTGACTAATTTTCTGCTCCCGCCTGCTCCCTCTGCTTCTCCTGTTTTCCTGATCCTCATCCTCTCTGCTGCGATGTCATGTGCGTGTTGGTTTGTTTTTAATTTATTAATTACTAGGCGGTTCCGCCGGCACTGCCGAGTTGGCCCAGGGCTTCCGCTATTAGCGAAATCTCCTCATCTCCTTTTTGGGTGATCCGCCTTGTCAGCGGCCAGAGATGAGCCACGGCTAACGGTTGTGAAAAAGTCCAAAAGAAAGCCAGAATCTGACTGGTTTTTAACCCATTAAAACTGAGTGTAAACCGCTTTTCGCCGGGGTTTGTGCTTGAAATTAAATATAAGTTTCGAAGGGTTTTTATTTAATTTTTTAAAAAGTTTTAACCTTTTAATTATGCTTATGCTTAATGTTTAAATATTACTAAATTGATATACATAAATTGTATTATTACAAAAACCTTAATTTTAGGTGTCATAGAAACGCATTTAACTTAGAGAAACTTAATTAGAGGCCTTTAAATTTATCCTAAATAAATACTTAAATTATAGGATAGAGTTAAGGCCATATCTCGGCTTAGAACAAGCCTTAAGATCCCCTCTTTCTCCGGCAAAGAGCCGCCTCCACTAAACTGCGGCTGTCAGGCGTTCCAGACAACTGCCACTTGGCTACCCCAAAAGGCCGAGGAAGAGCACTCGGCTCAGATCCATGATCACCTCGGGTGGTCGGAGGACGTCACTCAAATTGAAGTCCGGCAAATGAGAATTACCCGGCACGGGGCGGGAGTGCGGAGCGGTGCAGAGAGAGGGGACCAATCTCCATCAGCTTCATCTGGGCGCTGGAGTTGCTGGATTTTTAATTAAGCGTGGCCTGCACCCGAGGCTTTTCGTCAAGTAGCTCCTCAACGGCCTCAACGGGCTCAACGGGGGAAGTTCGCGTAGCTCACGGCTCGGATGTGGAACAGGTCTTGTTAGTAATTTTTAATTTGAGCTCTTCTGACAGCCAGCTGTCATATAAATTTAATTGAATTTACATTTTTATTAATTGCCAGGCCTGCCAGTGCTCGCTCGGGAGTGCTACTACCCGTTGGCCTGAGCATGAGGAAGGCATGAATGGGAGATGAGTTGCCCAAGCCAAGGCTGGCTGACTGGCCACTCATCAGCACAGCTCCAGCTCCCATCTGCGGTTCACTCTGTGAATGAATTTAATTTGAGATGATTTGTTGATGGTTTCGTTGCGGTGATTTCTTGCTGACTAATTTAATGTGATTTTTAAATTGCCAGCAAACGGGGCTGGCTGAGTGTGTGGCCCGCGGAGGGGGCTCTCTCCTCGGGGGAGATTGATTGGGCCCCGGACTCTGCGCTCCGGAGGCGGGGGAGCATTTTTACGGAATTAATGAGATAACACGCCTCTCGCTGGGAGATAGAATGGCGGCCTGGGAGA
Organism: Drosophila auraria; assembly: GCA_008042615.1. Taxonomy (NCBI): domain Eukaryota; kingdom Metazoa; phylum Arthropoda; class Insecta; order Diptera; family Drosophilidae; genus Drosophila; species Drosophila auraria. The sequence goes on along the minus strand of VNJW01000957.1, from coordinate 38,366 downwards.
ATCCCCCTCGCGATCATTACGAACTAATCTAATTTGCAAGCCTCGCGATGACAATCGATGTTGGAGCAGCCTCCCCCCTGCCTTCGATCCTTGGCTTGATCCCTCCTCAGTCTGGCTCCCCTTCCTGCGCCTGTCCAGCGCTAACGAGTCGTTCTTTTTTTGCTCCTTTTTCGAGACCCTTTCGGTTTAATTCGCAAATCAAACAACCGCAGGGCAGAGCTCGGCAATTCGCGCATAAGTAAATTAAAAATAAATTTATGTGCGCGGCCAGAAACGGGTTCGGGGACGGGATCGCGAATGCAAATCCAATTAAAATTCACCAAGGGAAGGAGCGAAAGGGGCGGAAGGTGCGGGGATCGCATCCTGCGACTGGCGCTAAGCCGTAAAGCGAAGCTGTGCGCTGATTTAAAACACTGCGGGGCGTGCTTATTGATTAAATACAAATTGCATTCATTCATCATCAGCTCTCGCGGCAGTTGGAGGATATTGGTGTTTTTTTTTATGTTTTTCATTGTTGCGGCTATTGCTGGCAATTAAATTACGATTTGTGGCGGACTCTCTGCTGGTAATTTGCTCGATTACACGCAGTGAATAGTGAAAAATAAGTAATCAGTTTTTGAATCCCAGAAATATGCGCGCCAATATGCCTGGTTTGAGTCTCCGCTCTAGCAATGTGACCAGTGTAGAATGCCGCAATGTGACCAGCCCTGAGTGTAAGATATGGTCATACTTCTAACAGCTGCATAATTAACCTTCTTTATTTATTTACATTGTTTTTGTGCTTAGACTGATACACAGTTTGCTTTTTTACGTAGTAGCTTAAATAACTAAAATGCAGACGGACCTGGGGAGCTTGCGTAGATTATAAAACCGACAAACAACCGATTACATCTGTGGAAAACAGCTGTTCTTGCATGAGCTAAGCATCCGAAGGTGAAATCACAGCTCTGGAGCGAACAAAATAACAGAATCCGATGCCAGGAAGCAGTGACACTCAACGGCTGGTGGGGGCGCAGGAGGATGATGAGATCCTTGGCTCCGAGGGCAGCTTCGTGCCCGCCTTCCGGCCGCAGGAGCACCAGGAGTACAATCTGGCCGATGAACGATGTCTGCTGGAGCGGCCTGAGGATGAGGTGGTCCTGGTGTCCAACGAACCCACCAGCGGCCGACTCTTCACCTACATCGTGTTCTACCTGCTGGGCATTGGAACGATGACGCCCTGGAATTTCTTTGTGACGGCCGAAGATGTAAGTAGCTCCTACCGGGGATGAGGAGTTGGATTCATGAATGAGTGGAAATTTTCCAGCCCGCATCCGCGTTAATTAAACTGAACTTCGCACATCCCAGCAAGTGGGCCAAGCGTAAGTCTAAGGCGCGCTGCTGCTTATCAGCTTTGGCATTGTTTTTTACGACTTGGATGACGATAACTCTCTTTGAATTTTCTTTGTGTTCGCTTACGCTGACTCAAGCCTAACCCTTCCTCGTTTGCTCTCTCTCTTTCTCTCTCGCAGTACTGGAAGTACAAGTTCCGCAACACCTCGATCAATGGCACGGATCTGGACGAGGAGCTTACGCCGCTGCAGAAGAGCTTCACCTGCGACCTGGCCCTCACGGCCACCATTTCGGGAACGACCTTTCTGCTGCTAAACGCCATCTATGGACATCATGTCTCGCTGCGTGCCAAGATGCTGGGCACCCTGTGGATGATCCTCGTCCTATTTGGGGTCACCACGGGGTTTGTGGAGGTCAACACGGATAAATGGCAGGAGCAGTTCTTCCTAATCACCCTAATCATTGTTGTGCTGCTAAACAGTGAGTTGTATTACCTATTTCTTTGTAATATTTTTTTCTAACATGTATCCAAATCCCTAGTTTCTGCGGCTACCATGTCGGGAGCTCTTTATGGCGTCGCTGGCCTGTTTCCCTCCGAGTTTATCACGGCCGTAGTCAGCGGCCAGGCTCTGGGCGGCATTCTCACGGCCCTGGCCTTTATCCTCGTGCTCGCTTTTGACACGGGCCCCAATACCACTGCCTTTATTTTCTTCATCGTCGGAGGAGTGCTCATCCTGCTTTGCATCGTGTGCTACGTGATCCTGGCCCGCCAACCGTTCTTCAGATATTACCTCGAGGGCGGCGACAAGTACAAGGTAATCGCTGCAGTGCCCTCGCACAGCCGAAACGAGGGAGCTGAGGGCGTGGTCCTCGAGCCTATTATGCGGCAGGTGATGTCGAAGATCTATCTGCATGCCACCTGCCTGGCGCTTCTCTACACCACCACGCTGTCTGTGTATCCTGCGGTTACCGTGCTAATGCAGTCCGAGTATGGCCACAGCGAGTGGACAGGTGAGCTAGGTACAATTTTTACTTATTCTTAGATCCAACTAACTTGTTTTATTCTGAAAGATGTCTACTACCTACCCGTGGTCAACTATCTGTTCTTCAACTGCGGCGACTACTTTGGACGGCTCTTTGCTGGCTGGCTGGAGCGACCCGTCAACCAGAACACTTCGCTGCTTCTCACAGTAGTACGCATGGCATTCGTACCGTTCTTCCTGTGCTCCAACTCCAGCGAGCACACCTTCCTGCCCATACTGGTGAAGCACGACTACACCTTCATCGTAATGATATGCGTGTTTGCCCTGTCCAATGGCTATTTGACCAACATTTTGCTCATAATGGCCCCCAAAAGCGTTAAGCAGCACGAAAAAGAGCTGGCCTCCTCCATCATGGCGGCCGCCCTGAGCTGCGGCATGGCTGTGGGCTCGCTGCTCAGTCTGGTCTTTGTTCAGATGCTGTGATGCTAAGCGATCACGCCCTTGCGATGAGTCTGCCGATGGTGCCTTAGAAAATTATAGAATCTTTTAAGCTTTATAACTTTATGTTAACTGATCTTGTTTCCATATCTTTAGATTTAAGTCCCCGTTTTAATGCTGTAACGATATTCTAGCTTCAAATGCCATTAATCCCGAAATTACATGTTTTTTTATCACTCAAATGTACAACAATGCATAGATGTAAGCCTAAATGTTTTTCTAATGTGCTAGAATAAGAACGTTTTTAAAAGAAATGTAAAAGGCTGTACGATATTTTCTTGGTTTAACGTTTATTTTTAGTTTTTCCGCGGATCACAACAACAATGTGGATTATTTTATTTGGTTTTGACATTATTCTTTGAATTAACTAATGAACTCCATTGTAAACATCGAGTATTTGACTGCAATTGATTTAAAAATGTACATATTTGTATTTAACCGTTATTTGTTTATCGCCCTGCATCGATGAAAACGTTTTATAATAATTAAAGCATGTTTTTAGATATTAAAAATAAATGAAAATACTTTTGGGGTTTGTAATTTATTCCTATGGAAATAACAAAGCATCTGTTGGGTTGAAGCGATGAGCAGCAGGCGAAGGGGAATAAGTCAGTGCATACTTTTAAGGCTACCCATCAAATACTCAAAAAAATTGCATACTTTTGGGCTTTTTACAGTTTGAGAAGCACCGGAGTGCGTGAGATACTACTTTTAAAGTTTGAGAGCCATTGGAAAGAGACCGAAAACTGTTATAATATATGTAAGCACAGAGAAAATCTACCTTCTGCTGCCTTCTGTTCGCCTGGTGCCTCACATCATGCACTTGATAAATTTATACTGCTAAAAATTAAGACGGCGACCTTGTTGTTGCCTACAACAACATTTTTCCACTTCTAATTCATCGAAATCACCGAAAAATTACCCGTTTTCCCATTTCGAGTACCAGGCGAACAGAAGCAGCAGGGCGACGATGCGCCGACCTACACACTGCTTTAAACTGTTATAAAAATGTGCTGAGAACAAAGCTGGGAAAAGGTAACGGTTATTAAAAACAATAATGGCTTTCAAAAGGGCTATCGACCAATAGGATTAGGACATTAAACAATTTTTCTCTTTTCTCCGTCCGCTAGTGATGGGAGGAAAAACTAGTGGTGTGATTTAAAATACATTGAATCGGCCTGCTGCTGCCTTCTGTCCGTTGGTACATGAAATCATGAATTTAATGAATTTGCGCTGCGGAAGGTCGAGTTTGGAATGTTGTTGTTGCCTCCAACATTTTTCATTCCGGTTTATTACATTTTCAATACAAATATTTCGCTCGTTTCATTTCAAGTACCAGGCGAACAGCGAGCAGGAGAGCAACGATACGCCGATCTCTGCGCTGACGTCGTGCCGTGGCTTCCTCTCTCTCTCTCACCACCCGCTGCCCTTGCCGATCACGTGCAATATGCACAAAAGGGAACAGAAGAATCAGTGCAGTCAAATTGTAATTGCATAGCTAGATCTAGCTTTTTTTAGACTTAAATAGCTAGATTTTAATCAATAGCAATTTTTTCGCCATATTACAGAACATTTTAGCTATCTTTTTTCTGATATCTAGCTATAGATGTGCTGTCTCAAACTACGGCTTTTGAAAGAACAAAGATGGTCGATAACCCAATAGGAGCGGGGCATCCTAAAATTGTTTTCTTGTGCATCGACCTGCTGCTGCCTTCTGTTCGCCTGGTACATAAAATCATGCATTTAATGAATTTGTGCCGCGGAAGCTCGAGATTCGAATGTGGTTGTTACCTACAACATATTTCCACATCTAATTCATCAAAATCGCCGACGAATTACCCACTTTCCCATTTCGAGTAACAGGCGAGCAGCAAGCAGTAGGGCGAAGATGCGCAAGATCTGCACACTGCTTTAAACTGTTATAAAAATGTGCTGAGAACAAAGCTAGGCTTAAAGTAACGGTTTTGAAAACAATGATGGCTTCCTACAGGGCTATCGACCAATAGGGTTTGGGCATCCTAAAATTTTTGTCTTCTCACCATCCGCTAGTGATGGGAGGAAAAACTAGTAATGTGTGGTATAAAATACTTAAAAACGTTGAACAAATGTCTCAAAGTAACAACAATGATGGCTTCCTAATGGCCAATCGCATCATTCCAAAATGTATCCGTTAATGCGAAAGCATTTATTTTATTATCATTATTGCCTTTTACTCATTAATTCAGCCGCAAAGATGCAAGATTATTTGACAAAATAAAATATAAAATGACCAAGATCAAAGTAAAAGAGGCGAAATAAAGATATTTCATTAAATTATATTCAGTTTGCAGTTTCGCTCAAACGGTTAATAAACTCTATTTAGTGCAGGGCGTGTTATTTTAAAGTTGGAATACCTTTATTTGGATTTAGTTGTCTGTTCTTTTAAGTAAACTTTATCTTAAATTCTTGCTAACATCAAGAGTTTGGTTTCGGTAAACGCTTTATAAGTGCCTAGGCAATATATTATTGCAATAACGGGGTTCGGTTCCACAATATGTATGCATGTAGATTTGTATATATCTCTAGGGTAAGTCTAAACATTTATTTAACTAGTTGATGTTATTAGGCAACAACAAATTCGTGAGTTGCTCTGCTCAAAATGTATCGATTCCGCTTCTCCGCTATGGCCTAAATGGTTTCCGTATTTGCCTTATTCATTCTTTGTTTTCTTTTTCCTCCGACATCGGTTTTTCTGGTGTTTGACACCGATTTTTGCTTTTCAATATTTTTAAATTTCATTTTCGTATAAGTTTAGGTTTTAGGGCTCTTGATGCTCATTATCTTTAACTTAGCTTAGCAAATACACACACGAACAACAAACACCGATTAAAGCCTTTCCTTGAAGTGGGAAGTGGGGAGCAATATATAGGGGGTGTTATCGGGCATCGGGCGGCATGCAAAAGATAATCTGCGGTTAATAAAGCAACTACGATACGACAACAACGATTGGGATAGCGACAACATCGACAACAGCACACAGATACAGAGATGCAGTTAGAGCTGATCGATCGAGTAATGCTTACATACGTACAACACCAAAACTATTTTCGAATTTCTGAGTTACTGACTTGCTACTATGTCTTAATGCTGCTGCTTGCTGTATTTTTGTTATTTCGTATTTGGATAAGATAGGTGAAGCCAATTGCACAATTTTACACAGAGATAGACACCGATTGAGGCGATAGACGATAGACAACCAATCGATATACACGATACACACATACAGCTAGTACAGTCAGCGCAGCTATGGATATTGCTTTGTCGGGTGGCCCAATCCTACTATGATAACTACGACACACGCACATCAAAATTACAACATCAATTTGGGAGGAGAGACAACACACTGAGAGACACTGAGACACTGTGAGCGAGATTTAAGTCGGCTTGGAGTCTTGAGTCGATTCTCGAGTAAGAGTTATATGGGAAATTACAACATCTAAGGTGGTTCTGCCGTCCGGTGAAATGTACTTTCGACATCATTATGTTTTGATTATTCTCATAGTGTTCGTTAAGATTTACGTACTCGCATGTAAGTTGTGTGTGTGGGCGGGTTGAATTTTGGATTTGGATTTACTTAAGGCGGCTTTTTTGGGCTCTGCTTCGTTCTTGGTTTTATTCTCCTGCCTTCTCTTACCTAGGGAGAGGGTGGTGTCTGGTCTACGATAAAAGGTTGAATATATACTCGTCAGGCTGGCATATTTCAATTGTTTGATTGTCATTGAGACTGCGGTTCGGGCCCACAGTTTGGGAGTCACACTGACACGAGCTTCTCGTGGGATTCCCCTGCAAACTGTGGGCCGCCGTTCGTTCTTGCTTTCTTTTTTTTCTTTTGGTGTTGTAGGTTGTGTGCGACGTCGTCTGTGTGTGTGTGTGTGTGTTTGTGTGGAATAGGGGGGCGGGGAAATTGTAAGGGAAAAACGATTTGATAGACTTTTATTGAAGCTTTCGTAACAACTAAATAAACGTAAGAGTAGTGACTATAAAACAATCGAGAATAAATAGCAACCAACCGAAAAATAATTGACTAAGTGTTGGCCTAGACTTGTGCTGCTCCGGCGGCAGGCGGCTTGGCCTCAGCATCCGCTTCAGAGTTCAGAGATTCATGCTGTGCGAGGAGAGCCTTAAACTAATCGTATAAATTAGATAGCGATTAAAACTGATGTAAAATATGTAAAATGTAAAAGAGTAATACACACAACCACAATTAGCATTAGATAAAGCGGAGTAGCACTCGCTCGGAGCGGAGCACCTCCTGTTCGTATAGACAATAAATTATATACTTAGATCTGTGTTACGCTTGCTGCTTAATTAGACACTCAGAGTTTCAGCGAAGTTCGAATAGGAAGAAACCGTATGGTTCGTCGGGGCTCGATGGACTCCAGCTGAATCCATCCACACCACATATAGATATAGATATATATATATAGTACACCGATACTGTGAAGTACGTCAACAACTACAAGTACATCATACATGCGAGAGAGTTACAGCTAGTTTGTTCAGTTAGAAAACGCGATTCGCTTGGTTTACACTTAGGCCTAGGCCAAGGTCTAGAACTAGTCGAGGTCAGTTCCCGTCAAAAAGGTGTGTGTGTGCTTGGAGGGCAGGGACTACGCCTCCGCTGCTTAAGATCTACGAAGACTTTTTCATTTATATGTTTCTGCTGCAAATACTGAAGACTAACAACTTGTAGAACCACAATTAATCCTAGGTTTTATGGGGGGCGGGAAAAAAAACAGGGGGGCCGCGGCCCTTTTACGTTTTCATCTCCGCTCCTGCCGAGATGCTGTTGTGTGACTTGGCTGGTGAAATGCCTCCAGCAGCTCCCGCGTCCAGATTCAGGGTGAGATTATTGCCTGCCGAGCTGGAGCCGGAGCCCGAGCAGCCGTGGTGATGCGGTCCATGGAAGAGCACCAGGAAGCCGCTGCTGGAGACACAGCTGCGCGACACGGCGTCCTTATCGAGGATCTGACGGGCCTGGAAAAAGAGTTAAGGCTTGATTATAAGAACTAGGAATATGGGCTTTAAGAGCCCACCTTGGAGCGATGATCCGCCAAGGCATTGCGCACATAGTCGTGCTGCTTCTGCAGCTCATCCGTGCGACGATCGAAGGTCTGCTTCAGACGCACCCGCTCCGCCACGCCTCGTTCCACCACAGAGCTAGCCACCTCGCGCTTCATCCTGACAGAAAATGCAAATCAAAAAGAGCTTTAAGGAGGGGAATCACTGAGACACTCACCTGACTAGCTCATCCCTATCCCGGTGCACGGTGGCCAGGTTCTTGACCTCGTTCCGGCGCGCCTCCTGCAGCTGGTGCATCACCTCGCCGGTGACCTTGTCGAGCGAGGCCTTCAGCTGCTTCACCTGCGCCGTCTGCGAGGCCTTCAGCACCTTGTCGGCGGCACTGTAGATGGCCTCGTGGTACTTCTCCTGCAACTCCCGATACTGCGACGTGTACTCGCGGCAGGCAGTGCGTAAACGCGTCTCCTGGGTGCCGCCATCCTGGCTCCCTCCGGCCATATCCTCGCCCACTTCGGCACTCTCCTCGCTGCTGTCGCCCAGATCCAGGGGACAGGCGGGCACCTCCACGCCGGGCTCGCTGTGCGGAGAAAGACAATTACTAATTTCAACGGCGTCGTCTGGCAGTGCCACCATTCCCACGCCCGCCCGAACACTTACAGACTCTTGTTGCTCAGCCGCTTCACCAGCTTGTTGGTGATGGCGAACTTGGGCTTCTTGCCCTCCAGCGGACTGGACTTCTGGCCGGCGATCTTCACCTTCTCCTTGTCGTGCTTCTTGCGCAGCGACTCCAGCTTCTTCTCCATCTCCAGCCGCTTCTCCTTGACGCTCTTGTGGTCGAGTATCTTGTCCAGCGGCTCGGCCACCACCAAGTCCACATCGAACTGCGACGACTCCACCTGGCGTATGGAGGTGCTGACGGACTGGTCCAGCGAGTGCTGATGCTGTATGGAAGGCGCCACAATCGACACGCAGTCCTGGTCGCCCCTTCCGCCGTCCGTGCGGTCCATGGGCATACACTCCACACTCATGGCTGCCGCCGCCGAGATGCTGGCCCTGTGCTTGGGCGAGGTTGCCAGCGACTCCACCGGGCGCAGCTCCTTCTTCTGGCCACCTACTTGGACGAAAACGACTGGAGGATCAGAGACAGAATCGAGCACGAGCGAGGGCAGGGGTAAAGGTTCAGAGGCGGAGGTGCAAGTTGTGTGTCCGTCAACCGTGGGGTGTTGGGTGTTGAGTGAGGGAGTGTGGTTGGTTGGTGGATAGTGGGTGGTGGTTCGGGTTCGGGTTCGGGTGTGTGTGGTGTTGGTTTAACCAAATCCATAAATCCAAAAGTATAACCGAAAGTTTTACGTGTGAAACGTTTACCAAAAAGAAAAGTAGAAAGAAAAGAAGGTAAATTAAAACTCCAAGTGGGATGAGAGAGTGGTGCTACTCCTGCTCTTTACAGCCTCAACGTCTGCGTTTACTCACACGACTTGGAGAGGTCCTCGTCGGCATTGCCCACCGCATCGGTCTCGTCCGTGAGCACCGACAGCTGGATGTCGCGCTTCTCCAGCTCGCTCTGGTACTTGATGGGATTGGCCAGAGCCTCGGCAAAGTTGGACAGATCGTCGGGCACATAGTCCTTGACCACCACGCACAGGAAGAGCGAGGCCAGGGCTATGGGCTGGCCCACCTCCGAGCGGAGATTCACATGCCGGTAGCCGGGGCACAGACCAATCACCGGCAGCACGCGATGGCCAATGAGCTTGCCTCCCTCCTCGTAGGCCGCAATCCTTATGCTCGCCAGCTCGGGCAGGACCACCTTCTTAAACACAAAGGGCTCCTCGTCGTACACCGGATTCATGCCATTATCCCTCACCGTCTTGGTGCGGAACTTCTTGCGCACCGTGTCCGCCGGCAGTCCATACATGTCCACCTCCACAAAGGTGTTTACCCGCTTGTCCGTAAGAAACTGCCCGGACAGGACCGTGATGGAGACAGTGCCCGCTATGATGCCGTCCACAGTGCTCTCGGCGAAGGGATCCAGACGCCGGTCCGAGCGCCGCATGAACTCCGGCTTGAGCAGGTAGCCGGAGCGGGCATTGTACTCGAAGATGCCTAGGTTGAGCTGCATGGCCAGGTCGAGGGTCTGGAAGTTGAGGGCCACCAGCTGGCAGCCGGCATTCCAGAACAGCTGCGGCATAAAGTTGGAGCTGTCGAAGCGAGTGCCCGCCGGATAAACCCGGGACAGTTGGTGCTTGTTGTAGTTCACAAACTCAATGGGTCGCTCCTTGAGCAGCGTCGTAGCCTGTTTCTCGTCGAACGAGGACATCTCATAGCAGCGGTTTTTCTCTGCAGAATCAAAAAAGATGGATTAGGGTTGACTCTAGAGATTGCTCTTAGTACTCACTCTCTGCATTCTCAAAGGAGCTAAAGTGTATGGGCTGGACATAGTTGACCAAAGCCGAGATCTCAGCGCCGGCCTCTGTCTCCTTTTGGGCCTTCTCCGGCGGCGGTTCGTTGCCGCTTGGCAGACTGGGCGTGGTATTGGGCAGGGATTCATCGTCCGAGGAGCTGTCCGAGTCGGAGGATCCGGTGCTGTCCTTGGAACTCTGGCGGATTTGCTAAGAAAGTAAGAATGAGACGGAAAGGCTAGTTAGGAGAAAAGCTAATCCCTTCGCTTGCCATTTCCTGAGGTCACCAGCAGTCCCACATATTGTGTATACGCAGTGGTGTCTCCCCAAGGCGGAACTATTAAATTGCATGTCATTGCGTTGCATTGCTGTGGGAGATCCCCCCCACGGAAGGGTCAGCCGGTCCCCGCATGAGAAATGCGGCAGATGGAATATGAAACCTATTATTATGTTGTACTCGCATTCCCCACGGAGGTCCTGCTTACGCCCTCGCATCCTGCACAGGGGAACAATGTAGAGCTTAATTTGATTTAAAATCTTTGTGGTGAAATAATTATAGGAAATACATTTGCACTCATTTTCTTTCAGCAATTATAGCTCAAATTATTCTTTCTTTTTCTACTTTTCTCTCCGTGCACATAATGCGAATGGCGAGGCAAGAAAACGGCGCAGATTGTGTTTCCCCTCTCGGATGAACATGGCCAAGGGGATGAAAAGGGCCAAATGGCGGAAGTACACAATGCATTGTTGGGCATTGCATAAAGTTTACGACACGACGACAACCAGGACATGGCGGTCTGTGGTCTGCGGTCTCTGGTTTCCGCTTCCCTTACCCTTAACCCTTTTTCCTTTCCGTTGCCGCATCCCAATGGAATCACGTCACTCCGGAATCGATTTATAAAAGCCCCGCAATTCCGGCTGTCAGAGGAGGAAGCAAAGATAAAGTGCAACTGGCCACAGGCAAAGATTCCAGTTGAATCTCCAGAGAGTGCCCAAAAATGCACTCCATACTCCCAACCAGTGCTCTTCAAACTGTGGAAGCCCGTCAGAGGCCTGACTTCCATTAGCGGCGATTTGCAAATGGCCAGCTTGGTCCCAGGTGGCGTTTATTATGCAACACGACCATTAAACCTAAACCGAAACCTAAACGAGGCATGTAAAAAATGCATAAATTATGGCGCTGCACTAATGGCTCCGCCGGCAAATTAAATTGTAGTGCATAGCCCGCCCGGCTAATAGAAATCTACGAGGGCGGGTTGGGGCAGAGATTTGGCAAACATTTAGCCAAATTAGTTTCGGTTTCCAGTTCCGGCCGAGTTTGCCTTTCGTGGGCCTCAGTTTTGATTACCGCCTGCCGGGCTGGGTGGAACGTCTGATTAGTGAGCGTATCATGTGTCATTTCCTCCATTTAGTGGAGTGAAGTGAAGTGGAGTACTCCCTGACCATTTCACATTTCCATAGAGCACAGTTCGTTGACTGTCACTGGCCACTGGTGCTAGCCACATTCACATTGCCAGCCACATCCACTCTATTCCATTCATTTTAATTTTCCATGCATTCATTTATAACTTTGTGGTGTGGCCCACACACACTCACTGGCAGTGGGAGAAAATAAGGGTGTAAAGTGGTTTATATTGTTCTGGTTTGGAGAACTAAAGATGGGATGATAAAGTAATTTATGGGTAATTTTGAAGGGAAAAAAGAGGAATTCTTCTGTGAAGATTGAACAGATTTTAAACAAATGTTCAAGGGTTTAGAAAATTAATTTAAGAACAGGAAATAATGCCGAAAAATATCTTTAACTTTCCATAGAGAAACACGAAATATATTTGCCTAAGCCAAGGCTAGAAAACTAATGTTAACCATTATCTTTCGGAAGTTAAAACTGAGAAGAGCTCCATTTAGGAATAGAAAAATAATTAAAAAATAAAAAACGATGCAGAAAAATACATCAAACTTTTCTTGGAGAAGTACGAAATATATTTGCCTCAAGCAAGGCTGGAAAACTAACGTTAAGCATTAGCTTTCTGAAGTTTAAATTGAGGAGAAGGACTTCATATAGGTAAACATCGCTATACGGCCATTTCGCTATAAGATTTAAATAAGATTCTTTGATTTACGGACTTAAATGTTTTGCTATAACGGCCAAACAAACACTTTTCTTCGATCTGGATTTATCTACAGAATAATAGATAAATTTTAAGGATTTTCGCTTTGCGGCCAACTTTTGTGAAAGGTATTTAGGCCGTAAAGCGAAACATGGGTGTATCTTATAGAAAATATAAATGCAGTTCAATAGGACATTATTAAAAGAGAAAATTCCAGACAACTATCAGGGATTCCTCTCCTAAATAAGCACTTATCCCTTCAATAAGCTTTTTTAAGCCAAGTTTCGTGAAACTTATCTAGGCCGTAAAGCGAGGCACGGGTGTGTGTTATTAAAACAAGAAATACAGGCACTCTTAAAGCAGAAAACTTTAGATAACTCTCAGGGATTTTTGTCCTAAATAAAAAAATTATTTATGGGATAAATAAACCCTTTTAAATCTTGAAAGCTTATCCTGGCAGTTCCCAATCTTTCTAGCAGTGCACTACACCCACACTTGCCTCCCTTCCTGTGTTGTCTTAATGATTATTGCGTATGCAAACAGGACAGCCCGATGACAATCATCATCACCATCATCACCATCATCGGCAGGGACATCCTCATCGACATGGACATCCCCAGCACCATGGGCAAACAGAAAATACAAATCAGCCAAGTCAACAGAGACACCACCGCCGAGTGGAGTTCCCCACGGATATGTTGTCCTCCCGCACACACATGTGTGTGTTCCTGCCATTAAATGCAATTACAGGCACGCCACTGTCAGAGCCCGTGCCTCGCCCACAACATAGTAATAGCCGTAATGGAGAGATATGCTTTGATGAATACTCACTTGCAGCGGCGGAGCATGTCCCGCCGCACCGCCAATGTCCCCGTTGGCCGTGCTCCTGGCCACGCCCCCATCCTCGTGGGCCGCCACTTGTTGCGCCGCCTTGGCCGCTGCATCCACTGCAAAAATATATATAAACATAAATAAGTAAATACATTGAATGTCACGCTCTGTCCCCTCCGAAGCAATTATGTCATGGACGTACGCAAAATGCGCGAAGCTTTTAAAATCCAGTTTCGCCTTAATGGAATATAATAAAAAAAATGTGTATAAATCATATTACGAGAGGAGGAGCGATTGCATTCCTGCCAGGATCCAGAGCTGACAGCTGGGGATCCCCCTGTGCAATTGCAGCCGGGGGCCAAAGCCATTTGCATTTATAAATTGGCTTTTTGCAATTCATGAGCTAAATGTCATCCGGCCAATGGCAGAAGGATGTGGCCATAAAATGAGGAGACCCAGAGCCGGGTCACCCGGGGTGCGCGGTCACTGCAAAATGGCGACAAATGTCGGGCCCCCGGGAACATTGTGCAGCTGTGCATGCAAATGGCCCCGGCAGGACCCAGGACCCAGGACCAAACAGGAAGTTTAAGTGTAAGTGGCCAGGCAGCAAATTTATAAACAACATTTCTGTTACGACAAAACTTTACAAGAGCATACGGCAAATACCCTCTCCTTGAAGGAGTTTCTACTATTTATTGGTCTATTTCGGGATAAATATTTAATGAGAAAATTAGCTTTAAATTATTAAGGTTTAAATTTGCCAAGAGGTCTTGAAATTCAGTTAATTCAGCACTTAAAACGGAATGTTAAATAGTATCGAACATTTAAGGGCGTTCCAAGTGCTTGCCATTTGCCAGCGACCACTCCATTCTGTTCATTAGGAGTTCCGGTCCCTTTCCTCATATCCTAGGGAAAGTCGCTCCGAATTTGATATTCCCAGCCCGCCTTCCACAACTGATGAACTTTTTGCCTAGCAAAACCCCGAGCAGCTGCTGCGTGTGCGGAGCTCATTTGCATTTTCCATAGACTCCCTCCAGCTAGAGGAAGGGGTAAATAGAAGCAGGAAGCAGCCCTGGCCATGTGCTCCTCCGATTGGGTAGCATATGGCGGAAACAGGGGGAGAGCATAACTCAGGCCGCATTACGCATACGCCATGTACACCAGCACTCACCTGAGTTGGCCGTCATCAGCTTGTTGTTGGCCGCCGGCGTTCCCACCTGCGCCGGCTTCTTGTGGTGGTGATGGTGATGGTGGTGATGGTGCTTCTTCTTGTTCTTGATGATGATCTTGCGCCGGAGCATGGCGGGCGGCGGCAGGTCCACGTTCGGCTCCAAGGGATGCGAGTCCATGGGCTTGTCAAGCAGCATATCGCCGAATATTTCGCGGCAATAGTTGGCAATTTTCGCCTATCGGGGAGAAAGAGGGGAAAATAAATGAGCTGGCATAAAGTTGTGTGGAGTGGGGGTGCCTAACTATCTGCTAACTGGTCTTTGATGGGTTGGTAGAGCCGCCAAAGTTTTACCCTCTTACACGGGGAAGAAATTAGAAAGGTAAATATAGGTATAAGCTTAGAGATAAGAGGGAAGGAAGTTGGTTGTAAGTCTAAATCTTAAAGCCCTTAATAATTTGTTTATGTAGAGGAATATACATTAATTCTTGTATTCCTTTAAAGTTCCTTACAATTATTAAACCTCTTGCTTTTATTAATTTTTATCCGTGTATTTGCTCCCCTATCATATGCTGTTTGTTGCAAGTTTGCTTTGTGGCACGCGGCACGTCTTGTTACCTGCCTGCCGCTGGCTCGGCTCCCAGTGGGAAATTTAGTTTATATTACTACTTTTAATGGTTAAACTTTAGCCTCTTGTCGGACGTACCTTTCCGGCCGTAAAAACTTTGCCTTTGTTATTATCTCGCTCGTGGAGCTTAAGCAGCCGGCAATTACCTTTCGAGTGGCTTCTGAGATTCGCCACGTTTCGGGACAGGAGCTCTCCCTTCATGGTCTTTAAGTAATGTTTGTCGGACGGACGAGGACTCGAGGACTCCCTCATGTGGGCCTTGTAGTCTTTGTTTGTCTTTCGTTTTGGGGAATGATGGATTAGGGACGATGAGTGAAGGACTCAGTCGGCTGTTGTCTTAGGACAAGTTACTTTTTGGCCTTATTGCCAAAGGTGAGGGAGTTACAACCTTTTTTTTTTAGCTTCAGTAATTTTTTCTGCCTTTCTAAGGAAATGAATTGCTGTCTAAGAATCCTGAAAAGAAACCCCTTTTAAGCAGTTTCCCCTTCTCATTCCTCACCTGTTGCCTTGGATTGCAGTGATTCTCAAAGCTCAATATCACAGGGTATTCGGATGTTTTAAATGCACTCTCTGCGATGGCCTCCAGCACGTCCTTGGCGAATATCTCCGGTACGAACGTGTAGCCGTGGACAATGACCGGCTCCTCGGTGCGTCCGTTCCAAAAGTCCAGCTCGACGCATCTGCAATAAAGCGTTGATGACAGATGCACCGCAAGTTTAACGTTGAGCGTTGAACGTTGCAAGTGGTAAAAGCAAATGACAATTTCCTTTTTTCCCCATTTCCCTGGGCCGTAAATCGCACGCAAAGTGGCAAATGCATTGCGACAGACGTGCAAGCGGAAAATAAACGCAAAGTAACAGCTTCTGCGTCAATAAATTTTGTGATGTGTGTGCATCATCGTCGAAAGCATCATCAGCTTCAAAGGAACACGACAGAGCGAGTGACAGAGGGAATACCCGAAAAAAAGGAAATAATCGATTGAAAAATAAATAATACTCAGCGGAACGGAACGGAATGGGGGGAACTCCCCGGCAAACAGGCAATTCAAACTGACAATTCAGCCAATTGGCCAGCAGATAATTCGAAAGGATAGTCGAGGACATCTCGCAATAAAATGTACATTAACTTTAATGACGCCGCTCTAAACTTTTATGCCAATTGGATTATCTATAAAAATAAGGGGACACTGGCGAACAAAATATATAAAAATGATTTGGGTTTTCGCTTTGAAGTTTGTCTGCCAGAAAACCAATTAAATAAGTTTTTCATGTGACACAATTTCGAGATTAATCGGATTTTTCAGTGCAGGAAAAACTGATGCACGCGCGCTCAAGTGAATGCGGATGAAGGCCAGCCCACACACATGGCCCAAGGTCAGGGCCAGCAGCCACATCTGACCACAGTTGCGTCGTTTGCATTCCAGGATTAAGCATGTTCCACAGGAGGAGCTGCTGCTGCACTCACCTGCATCCCGCCAGGAGGCACTGCCTATATATCTCCACGGAGGACTTGCCCGTCAGCTGGTGACCCGTCAGGTAGGTGTTGTGCGAGGAGTTGATGAAGTAATGCGACAGCGGCTGGTCCATGTCGTCGCAGAGATCGAGCTTGTTGGGCGCCATGATGGGGTTGTCGTCGCCCATGAGGTACCTGAGGTTAAAGGGGATTAGTAAGGAGTTAGTAGGAGGAGAGGAAGCCTAGTTTAAGCGTGGGAAAAGCTGCCTCAAAAAGTGCTCTTCGCGAGCAACTAGGCTACGGATACCCTTCCCTTTTACTTAAACCTCAGACTTGGAATGTAAAAAATTGCAGAAGAATTCTTTAGGTAAAATCTAGCTTAGTTAGTAAGAAATTTCCCAAAAAACTAGGCTTTTTCCCTGAGCAATTATTTCTTTGTGTGTTTTCTTCTAGAGTAAAATTCCCACTCGGCGGCTGAAGGCTGCTGCACTTAAGGGTTTTAGCAGTTTCAGCCGAAGGTCGCTGGCTGTCACAACTACAGCTCTCCTTCTTCTACCCATTATCCTTTTTCCCCCCTCTGCCATGTCATATGCATATGCAAAGGATATGCACTTGCCCTCGCACTCGTACTCGTACTCGCTCTCGAGAGAGCCTTCAAGTGACTCTAACAGCCCCTAACAGCTGGCACTGCGCTTGATAAGCTGTCACGCCTAGAAGGGCGTCGCGGTGTGGGACAGCTCGAGTGGTTACAGGACCTCCTGCTCCTCATCTACACCAGCAACAAGTCTTGACTCACCTCAAAAAGCCATCCAAACTGAGCTGGCCCTTTTGTGCGTTGAACTTGTTGGGCTCGTACTGCTGGATGAGCTCCTTGGCGCGAGCGGGATTCGCATAGGGGTAGAGGATCTCGTTGAGGCGGGGATCGCGCTGGGTTTTGTTGAGGAACTCCACCAGCTGGGCAATGGACATGCACTTGCGCTTCGAGTTGCCAACGCTAAAGGAGAAAAAATAATTAATTAATAATTAATTATAAACATACAACATAAACATAACATTAATCATTAATAGACACTTCAAAAATGTCAACAAAGAGGCAGGATATATTTATTGTAATGTCATGAATAAATAATAAGTATTTATATCCGCAGTTTAAAGCAAATAAATATTCCGCAAACAATTATGTCCAAATAAATAACCACAATAAATTTATCAATATATTCTCTAAATAAAAAAACAGCTCAAAGAGTAAACAATACACCTGGGCCATCATTGATATTGAATACTTTTTTTGCGGCGTCAACTTACATGCTGTCAAAGAGCCGCTCCACCTCTGAGCGCTGCGTGAGGTATTTGTACAAATTGTAAAAGTCCTCGAATTGAAATTTGGACACCGATATGCTCTCGACCTTGCCCGACGGCAAACCGGTCACGTCCAGCGCCTTCTCGACACGTTTCCGATCCTCCTTGTTCTGGGCGAAAAGTTTTATGATGCTAAAGTGGTCACGACCAGGATTGACCAGCGAAAGAGAGGCAGACAATGCGGTGCGGTGTTGATGATGATGATGTCGTCGTCGTCGTCGTCAGTGATGCATGAGCCACGTTCCAGGAGTGGCCGCAATAGGTAGCAGGACCAGGAGCAGGAGCAGGGCGAAATTGCGAAATAGAAATTGGCGTAAATTTCAATTTTCAGCTCAACGTCGATGGGCTACACTTAACAAATATTTGTCAAATGCTTCAACGCACAATGCACAAAAGCCAGCCCCAGCCCGAAAGTTGGCAAGGACCCGCCCGAGGGCTCGGCACATTGGGCTTTGAGAGCACGGAGTGGGGACTAGGAGGGGATGCTTGTCAATTACTTTTTCACTGGTATGCGTCCGGTCTTGTCCACCTGCAGGCAGAGCTTGGTGTGGGCCTTCTGCAGGAACATAATCGCCGAGCCATTGAGCTGGGCCAGGCTGTAGGCCAGCTTGATGAGGCCATCGGACCAGAGCTGGAAAACAGAATGCGAAATGTGGTGAGCACCTGGAGATGGATTAAAATAAAGTGGCAAGGCGGGGCTGTATTTGTTTAAGGTCCTAGTCGAGGCCCTTGCCAAAGTTTCTTTGTATTTCATTCTCTTCAGCTGTCAGGGGAGGACTCGAGATGGCTTAAAATGAAGTGGCGACTCGAGAACTGATGAAACTTCTAGCTTCGGGGTAATATTTGCTTAGAGATGCTCTCCTATGAATACTGTTTCTAAGGATGGCCCACAAAAATGAGTAAAAGAAGAGTTAAAACCTTAACTACTTTGAAATTGAAAGTGTTAAAAATGTAATAAAATATTTTCTGCAGAAAACAAACAATTTATATCAATGAAATATTCATCACTACACTTTTCCAGTTAAAACCAATCAAGATTTTGTGTAAATACAAAGCTTCTCTGAATTTTCTAAAATAATATCTTAAAAAATGTAATAAAATATTCTCTGCAGAAAACAAACAATTAAATATTCTTATTTGCAGTTAAAACTAATCAAGGTTCTGTGCAAATTCAAAGCCAACCTGGCGTATGAGCAATATTTGTTTAAAACCTTCCCTGAATTTTCTGAAATTAAAAGCCCTAAAAAAGTTAATAAAATATTCTCCGCTAGAAACAAACAATTTAAATCAATCAAATATTCTCATTTGCAGTTAAAACTAATCAAGATTCTGTGTAAATACATGGCCAACCTGGCGTATGAGCAATATTTGTTTAAAACCTTCTCGGAATTTTGCAAATATCAACATTGATTTCGGTTAGAACAGAAGCCAAAGGCTAACTATCAATAAAGCGAATACCAGGAAGCCCGATATTTGCTTAAAGTTAGCTTCGCCCTGAATTTGATTAACCCAAAATGCGAGCTGTAACTCATGGCCAGGCCTGGGCATGATTTCCTCATGTAAAAGGAATTTCCCAGATACATATATGTAGTATGTGTGGGCAGTAGGAGAAGGCAGCACATGGGGCGTATGCGTGATGCAGGCCTCCGATTGACGCTGATTCGGTCAGACAGACCAAGCCACAAACTATCCTCATGTGCATGAATTTTGTTTATTTTCCTTTCGCGTCGATTATTTTTGCGCGCCCAAAACAAATGCCTTGTGAAAAGTTTATGAACATTTCGGCATTTTCATAATTTTATATTTGCCTTTGTCGGGCTCGAGTTGCCTTTTTGTTTATTTCGGGAATGTCCGCGACGCGTGCCAAAAATAATAACCACAACAGCACGGACACCGGGGGCTGCTGACCATTGATAAAATAGAACATTGATTCCTCGGGCAAGGTCAGTCAGCCCAGGCAGACACGAAGGATGGCCGACGGTGGACACGCCCCTGGCCGGCAGGAAATCAATAAAAGCGCCGTTGAGTGGTCCATAATAATTCTTTACGCGCCTTTGTCGAGCGCGGGTAAAAATAGCCCGAAAAACAAAGGGCGTTCCTCGGCACAGGTGTGTCTCCGCGAAAAAGGTGGAGCGGGGAAAAAATACACAAAGAGAAAAGAAAGGAGGAACAAAAAGGGAGGAAA
The DNA here is from genome assembly GCA_008042615.1 of Drosophila auraria. Taxonomy (NCBI): domain Eukaryota; kingdom Metazoa; phylum Arthropoda; class Insecta; order Diptera; family Drosophilidae; genus Drosophila; species Drosophila auraria. The sequence goes on along the minus strand of VNJW01000957.1, from coordinate 18,365 downwards.
ATTAGAAACATTCTATGAATTATACTGTTCAACATGAGCACTGTTATTTATAGATATGTATAAGGCTATCCGGCTCGAAGAACCAAAATGTAAAGCGGTCAAAAGACGTTTTTACGTTAGGTTCTGCGAGTAGTTAAACTTTAAAATTTAGTTTTACATTAAAAAATATTTAAGGATATTATTTATAAATTTGTTCAAGGCTATCCGGCTCGAAGGACCAAAATGTAAAGATGTCAAAAGACCTATTTTTAGCTAAATATTAAAAGGTATTTAGGGAACCAACGACTACTTTAATGAACCTTTAATTTATGTAGAAAGTGACATACTTTTAAGGTTCTACTTTAGTAAAAAATAATAATTTAACTCATAATTAATAAATCTAACTTGCTCCCTTCTTCTATTTATTTGGAGTTGGAGTTCCACGATTATTTCTCAACGTGCTTAAGGGAGGTGACCAACCATCATGTCCATCATTAGCGTCGCACACTCGACCCAATTCCCCGAATGACTAGGGTGTGTGTTTGTGTGTGGTGTGCGGTGAGTGTGTATCGAGGTGCCCCACAAATGGGCCGAGTGAATGGTAAATGGCTTTGCCCCTTTCGATACTTTTCACTTGTCACACTTCCGAGTCCGTCAGCTTGTTGTCACCGCGTCCGCCAAGTGGCCAATAATGAGGTGGCTACAGTGGCTACTTGGACGCTGGCCAACTGGGGACCTCGAACTGACTCACCTGGGCAATGTCCCGTCGGGTGCAGCAAAAGTTGACAAACGTCATGTTGACGAAATCGGAGCCGTGACAGACCGTCACCGTCTTCTCCTCCAGCGTGTCTTGCTGACCGAGGGTCACAATTTGGCGCAGCTTGTTGTCCTGCAAGGCGAGAGAAAGAGAGATGATTATTAATTACCGACTGACCAGAGGGAATCGAGGGAAATGAAGTTTTATGGCCCAACGGCAGTCGTAAATGGAAGTCATATCCTTGTGCGCTAATCCTGCGAGTGCAGCAAAATTCATTTGGGCGAATCGTAAAGCAGACAAACACAAACAAACACGATGCCCGGATTCCCCCTTCGGGGTGCCATATTTCAATTAAACGGCACAAATGGATTTACGACCCCGCCAGAACGTGCATCCTTGGCCCCGAAGAAGAACTTGGGGCAAGGAACTCGCAGCCCGGAGCGCAGTCGAGCAGCAAAACATTTCGAGCACAAAAGCCAACTGGGTTAAATGCAAATCAGCCAGCGACGACCCAAGAAGTATAAAAAGGAGTCATTTGTGGACTTTCCAGACAAATTAATACCCCTTAGAGAGAGTTTATTGCTGGCCTGGCTTGGAAGGCGGCCAATTACTTAAACTTATTTGCAAAGATATAATTTTCACAAGATTTTATAGGCGAGCGAAGAGGGGCCTAAACTAACAAGGATTTTAACTAAGAGTAGGTAAGGATAAAAGCTTGCTAAAAGCAATATGTACTCCCAGGATTGCTCTAGATATTTATAATATCTATATATTAATAGGCTAAGCCTTTTTTAGTAATCCCTTTTTCCCCTACTTCCCGTTAACCGATTTTGAAACGGAATATACCATTCGATTCGTATTAATTTGTAGATGTGCAGAATATGAAAAAAAATTGAATTTGACAATGTTACCTGTTAAGTGCAGGTAAACGAGAAATACGTATATGAAGCATACGAAACGGAAACAACAACAATTTAACGAAGCAAGCATTGGAAATCTTTTCCGTTCTATTGCGATAAATCAAAAGTTGTTCAAATTTAAGCAGAAAAAACTGGAGAAAATTGGTGAGTTTGGCAAAAGTGAATTGTGAATCCAAAGAACGTGGTTATTTTGAAAAGATAATTTCAGAATTGGTGGGGGATTTTCCCCCACTGGGCGATCCTAGTATTTTCTAAGCTTTAATTATCTTCAAGAGCATTTAATTTAGATATTTAAATAATTCCCAGATTCTCTACTGATTCCCCATATTTGATGCAAAGCGTGTTCCAGGTTTCTTCTGGAACATTTTACACTCGCCGCTCCTAAGTGCCGGGTTTAAAACCTTACGTTTGCCGTCCATCATCCCCTCCCTTTACTATCCCTCTAAAGCGGGGGCTCAGTCCGGGATTATCAACGTCCTTTCGAATGCATGACACATACTTTGGACAACGGACCTCGGACAGGGATGCAGACTTGGAGCGGAAGCCAGAGCATGAATTTGGCATTAACTTTGTGGCTGTCTTGGCATTCGCATTCAGCCAGCATACAGGATGGTAAGGGGATGTGTGTTTGCTGTCTTCCTGCAATGCTTCCGGCGCAGGGACGTTGACAAACTGGACCTTATCCGAGGGGAGCTCCAGCAATGTTATCTTTTGTGCTCGCCCATCGAATGCACAAGCTGACTTCAAGGCGTCTTAAATGTCTGAGCTCTGATATGAACCGAAAGAGTCTTACGGACACTCCACAAAATGGAAGGAATTACCAGGATATAAAAACTAATTTATGAAGAATTATATAAATAAAGACAACTCTTAACTGAAAGCCAAATTAATAAATTTAACAACCTTTCAAGGGTTGAAAATGAATCGAGAAATATTCCTCTAAGTGCATGCAAATCGATCCCTTAATAAGCTCTGCTGGTCGGCAATATCCTGGCTCGGCTCTGACAGGAAGACGAGAGACGACTAATTGAATGCCTGGTTCCTGGCTCCTGCCTCATGGCTCCTCTGCGGGCCGTCAACGGACGCACTGGGGGCCCATTAGGGGCGTCGTTCCGGTAAGCGGTGATAAACGACGGCCCCACCTATGCGGGGGCTGAGGACTGGGGGCTGGCACAAACGTTTATCTGGCAGCGTCATGATTTGCTTTTAACTAAAAACTAATTCCGGCAAATTTGTCCCTCTGAATAATGTAAATGGCTGTCTCCGTCCGGATTTTTGGCCTGGCACCACCGTGCGAACTTGGAAGCGTAAAGCGGAAATGACTACGGTGATTATCTTAATTGCTTCTCACGCTTCGCGCTCGGCACTCACGCGCAGGGTCCTGTCCTCAACCTCCTTCCTTTGGAAGGAGTCTGGCTTTAGCTCCCGCTAATCCTTTTGGCTGTGCTCGAAATTTGAATTTTAAGAACGCTCATTATGTGCAGGAGAGGCAGGTGGGAGGCAGAAAGGCCGCAGCTTGCCGGTGATAATTTTAGACAGCCCCAAACCCAAGCGTAATACCATTCCCAGGCTCCAGTTATTGATTAAAAAGGTGCTTATTAAAAATATACAGAGAAGCATGACACTTTCGACATTCTGGCGGAAATCGTGACCAATTATTAGGTTTCTTATCATATATTCTGGCTTTACTTTAAGTAATCATAGGTTCTTAGTATTTTAAGTCATAATATTATTTTCGAACATCAATATTTAACGTGCAGCTCTTAGGAGAATATAAATTTTTTATACAAGTTCCCGGCAAGCCTTCTATTTCTGACCATTTATATAGTAATTTTCCACGAATTCTAAAGATCTCTAAACAGTCGCCTCAAAGGAAATTTTGGTTCTTGAAAAATTCTAAGTGGAAAAGTCCGCGATTTCAGACTTTAGATCAGCCTTGGCTCAGCTTTAAATGTCACATCATTTCCCTTTAGCTTAGACCCAAATTCGGCACTAGGAATCAGATCAGATCCTCAGGAACCAGATACTTTTTTAAATTGTACAAAATTTAAAAAAAAAATACAAAAACCCAAAAAATAAAAAGAAGAAAACGGTCCAAATTTTAGTTCAAGAAACCAAGATCGCTTAAGGGAAACAAAATGGGTAAGAAGCGATTGGCTGGCTCCGGCCGCAAGCCAGAACCCGAGCGCCCGGAGGTCCTCTGCCATCAGGTTTCGAACACATCCACCAAGTGCCTGGCTGGTGACGCCCTCACGCGATACGACTTGATGCGCCAACGGAACTGCAAGGAGGCGGCATTTAGACACAAAGAGCGGTATCCCAGCATCCGCCCGAAGATATCCAGGTGCAACCCCAGCCAGAACCTGGACTGGCTGACAGAGGCCGTGGAGCAGGACGGCTGCTTGGTTACTCGGCGGGGCGACGAAGCCCTCCGGGTCTGGGAAATGAGTCCAAACAAAGAAACGCTCAGCTACTATGGCGTCGGGGATCCTCTCCAGGATCCCGAGGCTTACAAGTTCAATAAGACCCTGACAAGCTGCCTGAAGGAGTGCATCAGCTACCGGTGGCGTGTTTCCCCGGAGAAGGGACCTCGCCAGTCGCCACCAAAGAAGCCACCGCAGCCAGCTCCTGTCTGCCAGCCCTACGTCCTCAACCGCCAGGCCCTGAAGGAGGAGCTCCAGAAGATGCCCACCGTCCAGCGGAAGCTGAAGCACACCGAGGCCCTGAGTACTATATTCTGCAAGAAGCCCGTCGACCCCGAGGATCCGCTGGGCGTGGCCGAGGCCAGGGAGGTGGTTTCCCTACGGAAGGCGCTCGGCATGATGAGGCCGCCGCCGGAGCCGAAGCACGGCCAGCGGCGCAACCACTGGTACTGCCCCCCAAAGGGAAAGGAGTGCGGCGATGTGGAGACCAAGTGCACGGAGTACGAGTGGGCCAAGTACAAGCAGGACCCGCGTCCCTACGACGAGGCCTTCCGCCGCTGGTTCCTGGACCAGGCCGCTGTCCAGCTAGACCGGGAGCCGCAGGATTACGAGGAGCTGTACGCCCGCTTCCAGGCCTGCTTCGAGGTCAAGCGGGAGCCGGACTCGGACTGCGTGGCCTTGGACAAGTGCTGTCCGGAAATGCGCAAGGAGATGATCGAGGCAGGAGGCGGACCGGGAGGACCCGGTGGCTTTTCAGCAGCCGGCGGTGCAGCAGGTGGCTATGGTCCTGGTGGCTTTGGAGAAGGTTTCGATGAAGCCGCTGGCGGTGGAACTGGATTCGGTGGAGCAGGCGGGAAAGGAGGTAAAGGAGGACAAGGTCAAGGAGGTCAAGGCGACGGCGGTGGCGATGGTGTTACGGGTGGAGCCTCAGGTTGGGGCCCAGGTGGTGGTCAAGGTGGCGGGCAAGGTTTTGGCCCAGGAGGTGGTCCAGGAGGTGATGCCCAAGGAGGAGCCCAAGGAGGTGGCCAAGGAGGTGGACCAGGAGGTGCCGCAGGTGGAGGCCCAGGTGGCGCCAAAGGTGGTGCCCAGGGAGGAGCCTCGGGTGGAGCTGCAGGTGGTGGTACCCCGGGTGAAGTGGACTGGACAAAGCCAGGAGGAGACAAGAAGAACAAGGGCAAGGACAAGCCAGGCGGGGATTCCAACGAAGACGGCGACGAGGACGATGACCAGCCGGGCAAGGGCAAGGGAAAGGGCAAAGGCAAAGGCAAGGGTAAGAAGGGAGAGGAGGACGAGGAGGGCCAGGACGAGAATGAAGGTACAGGCAAAGGCAAGGGCAAGAAGAAAAACAAAGACGGTGGATACGACTCCGATACTGAGAGGGGCGGCAAGTCCCCTAAGTCCCCCAAGAAACTGAAGTCGCCCAAGGAACCTAAAAATATAGAAGGCGCCGACCAACCTTTGGGTCCAAAACGCTCCTTCATGTCCGAACTTCATGTCGACGTGCCGGAGAAGCCCAAGAAACCGCTTGAGGAGGACGAGTCTTTCATTAAGGATAATACCGCGCCGCTAAAGAAGCCGAAGCCAGGACAGAAGCCTGGACGTAAACCCGGAGGGAAGCCCTTAAGGCCCGGGCAGTTCCCCACCAAGCAGAAGGGGTCGGGCAAAAAGTCTCCTGGCGGCGTCAATGAGCAGGAACAGGACCAGGACCAAGAAAAGGGTCAGGATCAGGATCAGGACGGCAAGTGTCCACCTTGCCCGCCCGTGGGCTGCCCGTGCAGCATCTGCAAGTGCCTGTACGGGAAGCAAGTGCCGGACTCGCCCTTCATGCAGACCCTGATGCGCGAGGAGAAGGAGCGCGAGCTGCGGGAGTATCTTCGGAACGTACGCCACCGCGAGTACATGGCGGGCGGGGGCGTCCAGTGCCAGGCACCACAGCGCAAGGTGGACCCCATCAGCGGCGACGACTGCTTCTGCCGCGACCCGAAGCTGGCCGAGTACTGCGAGTGCCTGGGCGCCCTGCAGAACCTGCAGCGGCTGCTCGGCAAGGACAAGCATCCGATCGTGAACAACGAGCTGATCTTCAACCTGAACGATCTCCGCGACCGCGTGGCCCAGCGCATGTGTGAGATCATCAAGGTCTGACCCAGACCAAGAAGGATGTTGGCTGTGGTTTCGGTTTTGATCACTTGGTTTTAGCTTATGACCATTGAACAAGTTATCAATGTTTTTTGCCAAATTTTACAATGATGAGTAAATGATTTTGTATGTAAATTTAAGGTGCATTTTTAAATTGATATTTTAAAGGGTTTCAGGATAGTTAGCTAGCTTGGTTTGGTTACTTTGCTATCCTAGGGATACAGGGATATATAACTTATAACTTGTGAGATAGATGACTGTCGAACGTCTTCCGTCGCACTTTTATGTATTCTCTTTTTCTCTCTTCGTTGACTTGCCTCCGTGGAGCGATGGGTAGTGCGCTAGACTTTGATGATTTAACAATTAAACAATTTATATTGCTTAGAAATAGGGAACATCCCAAGATAAAGGAATTTTGGACTACATGGCCAAAGCCTTTTATCTTTACCTTTATGAATCAACATCATATAATTAATGATATACAATTTACAAGTTAAATTACTTACTTAAGGAACTTCCCAAAATAAAAGAATTATAACCTACATGGCCATAGTCTTTCAACTTTACCGTCGTAGAGCAATGAGTAGTGTGCTGGACTATGAATCTGATGGTCCCAAGTACAGGTTCGAGTATTAACAATTGTGTTTTAAATTGTGAGTGTGCTTAACGAATTTTTTATATATTTTATACATACTATTTAACTTTAACATGGACGCAGCTTACTTTTAATGCTATTAAGCTCGTTAAGTAACTTTGGTCTCTTTTTAAATTCGTTTTATATAGTTAAACAAAGCTCAAATAATCCTTTGTGTAAATCTTTTTTTTTAGATTTAAGATCCTGAATATAACATTGATCTATTACCTTTAAATATTTTAAAGATATTTTGTCCCATAGTTCTATATCTTGGTCACAACAATAATAAATAATATTTATTATAAAGCTTCGAAAAAACTCCCAAAAAACCAGAAATTTCCCATCCAAGTCGGCTTTGCCCCGAAAGTCACTTCCACTGAACACTTTGGGTAAGCCAACCTCAGTATTTTCTCATGTGTTAAACAGACAACATCTAAATTTTAAAAAGAGCCTGTTTCTTTTGGTTCTCTTGTGTTGATTTTAAACATTTTTAAAACCCAAAAATAGTGTATTTGTTGGACCCGAATCGGTAGCCAACAACCCAGATCGAGAGAGGACTCCATTATCACAAAATGAAGGGCGCGCAGCGACGGCGATCGATGCGTTTCCTCGGCGGCCAGGGCTCTGTGAAAGCGCTCTCCATGAAGGATGGCTCCATGAAAGAGGGCTCCATGTACCAGGGCTCCATGAAGGAGAGCTCCATGAAGGATGGTTCCGAGTTCGATGGCTCCTTTGATCAAGTTGACTTCGAGCCTGAGCCCAGTTGCCGTGAGCTCGATCCCCTGAACACCTATTTGGAGGAGCCGCTGACCATGTACAAGTGGATTCAGTGGAAAAAATGCAAGACCTACAAGCTACACGACCTAAGGGAGACCTATCCCAGCATCCGACCCGCGATCTCCAAGTGCGACCCCGTCCAGACCCTGCAGAACATTGACGACGCCCTGGAGGCGAACAAGTGCGGCCGGTTGTTCGAGAAACCCGAGCGGGACGACACGCTGACCGTGTGGAACTACAGTCCGAACAAGGAGACCCTGGCCTGGTATGGCATCGGTCCAGAGGCGAATGCCTACAATAAGGCCCTGTCCAAGAGCCTGAAGGCGGCCAGTCTGCAGCCCAAGAAGCCCAAGAAAAAGCCCAAGTTGAAGCAGCAGAAGAAGAAGGCCAAGGGGCCCAGTGGCGCCTTTGTCCTGAACCGGGAGTGCTTGAAGGAAAAGCTCGACAAGATGCCCAATGTGCGGCGTCAGCTGAAGCCGATCAACACCCTGTCCTTCCTGCACTGCCCGCCGCCCGCGGACCCCGGTCGTCCTTTCGACGATCAAGGCGGCTTCCCGGAGATCACCCTCAAGCAGGCGCTGGACATGGAGAAGAAAAAGAAGCCTCCGAAGCACGGCCTGAGGCGTCCTACCTGGTACTGCCCCGTGCAGTGCGGCGAGGCGGAGTCCAAGTGCACTGACTACGAGTGGGCCAAGTACAAGCTGGATCCCAGGCCCTACGACGAGGCCTTCAAGCGGGAAATGGAAGCGGAGGCCGCCGAGCAGGCGCTCAAGGATCCCGAGCCCGGCAACTACGAGGAGCTGTACAACTCCCTGGCAACCTGCTTCGTCCAGGATCTCAAGGCCAACGACATGTGCGCGGCGATCGCAAAGTGCTGCAAGGATCCCAAGGATCCGCCGCTGCTGGGATGCAACGAGTTCACGCCCGACGGTGCCGGAGGAGACGGTAAGTTTGGCCATGGCTCGGGCTCAGACGAGGACGGGGAAGGGAAGGGAAAGGGGAAGAGAAAGAAGGGCCACGGTTTTGGGGACGAGTACGACGACCTTGAGGGCCGTGACCAGGACGAACTCGGCGAGGGAGAGGACGAAGGCAATGGGGATGGAGGTGGAGGTGGCCAGGGGGATGGCAAAGGCCGGGGAGACAGGGGCAGGGGCAAGGGCCACGGCCACGGCAAGAAGGGCGGCGGTGGCGGCGGCGGTGGACGTGGTGGCAAGAAGAAAAAAAAAATCTTCGAGACCCCGAGCCCCATGGAAGAGGAGGAAGAGGAGCTGCCGCCTCCTCCTCCTCCTCCACCGCCACCAGAACCGGAGTCCGTAGAAGAGGAAAACGGCGAGGAAGAGGATGGCGACTCCAAAAAAAGCGACGAGGGCAAAAAGAAGCGGAAACAGAGGAGGCGAAAGAAGGGCGACGGCGACCTGTACAAGAACAGGGGAAAGATCGGAGGCGACAAGTCGGGCAAGGACGGCAAGGGCAAGGGCAAGGGCGGTATCAAGGACTGCCCGTGCGAGATCTGCTGCCAGGTGGGCAAGCAGGAGGAGGACAGCCCGCTGATCAAGGAGATGCGAAAGCGCGACCAGGAGCGCCAGGTGCGCGAGTACCTCCTCCAGATGCGCCACCGCCAGTACCTGGAGTGCAAGGACCCCGACTATCGAGCGCCGCAGCACAAGTGCGAGGCCATCGAGTGCGACACGAGATTCTGTGGGAATCTGCGGATGCAGAAGCACTTCGGCCGCGTCCAGGCCGTCCAACAGCTGCAGCGAGCCCTGAAGCGGCGGAACCGATGCGGCGACAAGTGCCTCTCCAAGGAGCTGGACGGCCTGCTCTCGCGGCTCTGCAACCGCCTGACCAGGAGCGGCTACTGCGGCTGAGATCCCGACCACCACCGCTACCCAGTACCCCCTATCTCCCAGTGTTTGTGTATTTCATGAGTCCTCATCCCCTGCCATGTTTTTTTGTCGTCTGTAACTTCTTCGGTATAAAGCGATTTTATTTTTTCATTTTAATAAACTCGTATGACTGCCTGCCCAACCACCGGACTTGTACTCATTTAATCCCAGGCACACAGCGGGGGCGGCTGGTCGGGATCTCCTCGCTGCTCCTCGCTCCTCGTGGCTTCCAGTTAATCACGCAACCGCCCTTGCTCTCCCTCTTTTTCTCTCTCTGCACGCACTCGCTGCATTTAATTAATGCTGCGAATCCGCTTTTCATGCCCTTGCAAGGATTTTATTCGCGGAAGCAAGCATTTCTCTTTCCTCTTTACTTAAAAGAGATGAATAGTCAAGTCCTTTTCTCAGAGAGTTTTTAGGGATTTGGCTACAGGATGATTCCTTTTAAAAGTGGCCTTTAATAGTGAAGTGGCTTGACTCTAGGAGACTTACATAAAAGATATATCTTAAATATCAGCCTAAGATGTAATATTATATTTCTTCAACATTATCCCTTTCTAATGAGTTTTTTGTGAGATTTTTAGACTGATATTTATCCGAGTTTCATTAAATTTAGTTTCATTTCAATTACAATTTTGAATATTACTCAGGAATCCCTGTAAGAGGTTTTCATAAAAAATAATTTCCTAATACCTGCCTTCACCATTATCCCTTTAAAATGAGATTAATTTAAATCATTAATACATTTTTGGTGCAAATACCTTTTAACCTTATCCCTTTTTATGGACTTTCGTTCATTTTTACAGAGATATTTGTCCAAGTTTCATGTAATTTTGTTTCATTTAAATTACAATTTAAATATCACTTAGGAATCCCTGTAAGAGGATTCTTTAAAAGATAATCCCTTCACCATTATCCCTTTATAATGAGATATTTATAAGATTCTGCTCAATTTTTAGTCTCATATAAATAATATTTACTGCGATATTTATCTGTGTTCTTTTAACATTAATTCTAAACCTTTTGCTACATTTTTAAACTTAAATATTACCTAGAAATCTCCAGAGTTAAATTTATCAACAGCATTATTTGACTTTAACTCCTTTTACCCTTCATATCTCTTTTAAGCCAACTGATGAGTCAGTCTTTCCACCCATATCAATAATCTCTTATTAAATATTTATTGAAGCCTGCAATTTCCAGGGTGTTTAACTTTCGTTAATCGCAATTCCTCATGTTTCTGCTTGAGCCAAAACATTTTTTTCATTTACCAACTTTCCGGCGGCTCGGCCTGCGTTTGCCTCGGGCAAAACTGAAAGGAAAACAAAACTCATTTGGCTTTGGCCTTGGGCCTGTCGCTTTTCGCTTTTCGCGGCAACAACTGCAACTATTATCGGGCGCTGGGCGGATGGGCGTGGCCCCGGGACAAGTAGCATGATTTATACAGTGAGGAAAACGCGGCACTCCCCGCAAGGGAAATGACGCCCAAGGATTTCCTCATCAAAATAATAGCCGTAATGGCTGGGAAACTACCAAAAAAAAACAGAAAGAACGGCATTTAAGGAACTTTAATTTGATAATGCGACCTGGAGGGTTAAGAATTGGGTCTGGGCTTTGATTAAGAAATGGGTTAAGGTTTGGTTTTGGTTATTAAGAGCTCCAGGCAAAAGTTAGAGACTTTTTCTGGTCGAAGGACGCCTTTCATACGCACAAAAGCCTTGTCATTGCCAAGATAAATGTATTAACTTCGCACACACACATTGTGTGTGTTATGGCCACAAAAAAGGAGAAGATAGTCGCGCCATGAAAAGAAAATTGTGTAAAACCGGAAAATGCGTGACGCATACAGCCACTACGGAAAACTGTTGCAATCACAATGGGGACACTGATTCCAATTCCGACTCAGACTCCGGACTCCGATGTCGATTCTGGAACCCAGGACGTGACTTGACTAAGGCGGATTACCTGAGCTGCTCTCGTTACCGTTTCTGCCCAGAAATCTCTACACATTCCAGTCTCCCGTAATTGGCTTTCAATTGCTGCCCCGGCGCCAATCGAAAATACGTTTATGGAAAGACCCTCCACGCCATTGCCGTGTTCTCTAAAATCCACAGACACCAAATAGTTGCCAGAAAAAAAAAATCTGTGTGTCTATAAACAAACGTACAAGTTTCACGTAAAAAAACATTTAGAGGGAACAAGAGGTCTATAAAGAAAATGTTTAAGAGGGATTTAACTTAGGGCATTAGGTTATTTAAACTATAAAAGTTCAATTTAAGTGCCTTCTAAAAGTAACTATTAGCACATGTAAATCTATAAACAGGAGTGCCCACAACCCAGCCTCTGAAGAATGTAAGCAACGCATCAGTGCGTTCAAATTGTAATTATCAGAGTTTAATAGATTTTAATTTAATCACAACTAATTTTATATGCAACATTAAAAAAAAGTTAGCTATACTCCTTCTTTCTTTCTCACATCTCACTTACTTCTTTTTGTTACTCAAGGACTTCATAAAGATACAAATTTTAATTCAACAAATTATACGCTCTGGTAAACCACATTAATTCAAGTTACACATTATTCTTCGAAAACAAAACCACCTGATGCCGGGAATTAATTATAAACCTTAAATGCTCTTCCCTATTGCCTTGTGGGTAAAAATATGTGTGTGTTTCTGCGAGTGTCGGTTGCATGATGAAAAAGTTATTACATCCGCTGGCGGAACACACACAAAACCCACAAAACACACTCAAACAGACTGGCAGACGAGCGACCGACCAACCGAGCCACCCACCGCCTTTCACATTCATCCGATGTGCGTGTTAAAACCAGACAAATATTTCTTTATTTTCTCGCAATCCAATTCACAGAGAAATGCTGTTGCGGCGGCGAGTGTTCCTGCAGCAAGTCAGGCAGAGCCCCCAAGGAGCCCAAGGCGGAGGAGGTTGAGGCCGAGCCCAGTGAAGATGGTGAGGCATCCGTACCCACTGAGTAAATATCGCGTATACGCACCTTTGGCCGCTTGGCATACTGTCCTGTGCGAACGTCGCGTATGGTGGCTATATCGAGGATGTCCAACTCATTGTTCTGGTCGACCCAGTAGAGGAAGAAGCCCTTGGCATCGACGCGCATCGTCACCGGCGTTCCAGTGCCCGAGTCCTGCAATCAAAAAAGAAGAAAGAGGAAACCGTGAGAAATGAGAACCAAACAGGCTCTAATTGATTGCAGATAATATTATGGTGGTAATCAAAACGTATTCCCCCCACCGATTCGGGTCCAATAAACGTGACACATACACATGACAAAGACCTGAGTTTATTTTGCGGGGTTTATTGAACTGAGAAAACGAAAAGAATTTACTCGGCCGCAAAGTGCAGCAGTTCGTCGTCGTCTGCTTATTATTTAAAGTCAAATTAAATGCGCCTCCGCCGGCGGCCATAAATGTTTAATATTTTCCGGCATCCATTCATAAAGGAAAAGGCAGGCGAAAGGCTGCTCTGGCGAAATTGAAATATTTTTTATTTCTTAAATATGCATGCAAATAAGTGGCAGCAATCTGGCAGCCAGCGAGCAAGATGTCTTCGAGAGTCGAGAGCAGCGCGTTAAATGGCCCGGCCCCAAATGAATGTTTATCCAAACTCATTCTGGAGGAGAAGGAGGAGGGTCTCCGTCTCCATCTGGACGTAAAAGCCAACGCGGGCAACGTGCAACGAGATGGGTGAGTGCGTGCAACAAAGTGGGGCAAGTGCGGAATGGTCACGCCAGCTTTCCTCCTAGGAATGGCAACAATGTTATTCGCCTTCAAGTACTCTTCTCCCGGGGACTAAAATATGCATTGGCTTTCTTCTTATTTGTTCTTATATGGCCTGGGGAAGTGCAACTATCTCAAGTTTCAAAGAAAGCAAACGGAATAAATGTATAACTAAGGTAAAGACTTGGCTAATCTCGAAAGGAGAATAACAACAAGGTTTAGACAACTCTTATCCTAAAAGGAATTTAAGGAGAAAGCTTTAAGAAGTCAACTTCCAGCTTCAATACTCATTCCCTTTAATGTGGCCATTAAATCTCAAGTTTTAACTATCTTTTAATAAGAATACTGTATCCCCTTTCAAGTTAATTAGTTATTAAACGCAAACAGACTGTTCTCCTTATTAATAAACGTTTACTTAATGGCAGCCTTAATACAGAATACAATTTATGTATCTGTAATCAGTGCCTCTGCTTGCCAAAATCCAACCCCTTTAATGAAATGAAATTCTAACAAATATATATATATTGCTGGTAACTTGAACTCTGCGGCTGAACCCCCGAAACACCTATATATTCGGCGCTCTTCGAATTTCCCGAGACCCACTCCAATTAGAGGGCGGTATCTCGAATGCCTTGACCCCCATTAAGATTAGGGAGAATGGCCGTGTTGTTATGGCCAGAAATTGATGAGCACTGAAAGACTCGTTACGAGCATATTTAATTCGCGCAGCCACAAGTTCATTATCCCTTCGGGCCGCCAGGGATTGGGATACAGATTGGGTTTAATGAACCCGCTAGGAGCCAAAGTGGCCTGCCTGGCATACACTTTTGCTTAATAATTGAAATTGAAAAGATGCGGGGGAGGATGATGCCTCAGATATTCAATTAGGCGCATATTTTCGGGGATTTTCAGCTGTGGGAGCTTCGAGCTCCATCGCTAATTGGAGGGAACCCGCAACAATCCCCACTCGAGATGTGTTGCCTTGTCCTGGCTCTCCTGTTTGTCTAATTACTGGCAAACTAATTGAGTTGAGCTGGAAAGTTCGTTAATGCAATTTCAATATGCAAAATTCTGTGGAAATCCAATAAGTTGCTGCAAATTGTGTGCGAATTTCAGTTTTCGCTTCGTGACTGCCTCTTGACACGCTCCTCAAATATTTACAGCGAGCGTATCGGTAGCTGTAGCTGTATCTATACTGACTGTATCTGTACATGTTGATGTAGCTTAGGATAAGAGCGATTACATGCATAATTCAATTGGTGTAACAGTTGGATTCTGCCTCTCCGCAGCATGTCGGTCTGCTGCCATTGAAATCGCTTAGGGGAGACCGCACGTCGAGCAGCAGCCGGCAAAGGGATAACTGCCAGCCACATTTAGATACAGATACGGATACAGATACAGGAACAGATGTGCCGCACACTGAGAGAAAAGCTAAAACTTAAAAAGAAATGAGACTAAGGCATGCCCGATAATAACAATGAACCTTTAAATTCAACAAACGCGTGCTCAAAGCTAAAATAAAACAATTGCTGATTGTAATCTTGAAGTCTGAAGTGGGAAATATATCGCAGGTGAATCATTTTTATATATAGCAACCTCAGATTTAAGGTTGAATGTACTCTATACATTTATTAATTGTTTCTGAAGTTTATAACAAAGTTTGTATACGAATTTAAATATTAAGTGAGTTTATATGGAGTTATAATTAAATATGATCATTAATTATGCTGCATACCTTTTAGGTATTATAGCTTCTCCTATATTCCAGTATTATCTTGACACTTTTACTCAGAAAACCCCTTCAGTGTTGGTTCCCTCTTAGAGCTTTCCATATAGCCATGGTGAACATCTGTTGGTGACGATTGTCACACGCCATTCACCATCCGCCATTCGCCTGTCAATCATGCTTTGAGACCGAGTTTTGAAAGGTCTGCTCCTGGCATTCAACGAGAGGAGGAGGAGGAGGACACCAGGCAGGCAGGAGTGCTCCAGTGCATTAGGCAGCCCTAGGGATGGAGGAGGGACTTCGCTGCGGATATGCAAATGGTGCTGGGGACCACTCAGCGCACTAGCAGCACCAGCAGCAGCAGCAGCTCGTTTCCCCCGACGAGGAATTGTGTGTGCGTTGGGCTTAGAGCAAACTATCGAAATGAGTTTAAACAGCTGTTGGCTGAAACTACATGCAAATTATATCATAAAATATGTAGCTGCTCCTCTGCTGCTTGAAGAGTTACCCCAGTTACCTGGCACAACTTTTCCCGGCTCTCGAAAACTTTGCCCAGGCTCTGCTCTGCTGTTGACGTTTCCCCCCGCCAACTTGAGGAGGATGAGCTTGAGATGAACTAGAGTCAACTTCTCTCGTCAGGCTCTGTCGCCAGAATTCGCAGTGGGAGGCCGCCTCAAAGCTCAGAGATGAAGATTGATGGGGGACAATGGGAAAAGGCGGGAAAAGCAGAACCAGCTGGAGACATTTTCCCATATGTCAGGCTTATCCCTCACACTCACTACACCCTGTTGCACTTCCTCAACTGTTGGGGGATAACCAATAATGGGGGATCGGTTAAACTTTCTAATTAAATTATTCTTTCATGATTCCCAATAAATTGCGAATTGTTTAAACGAATTAAACTTGAATGACAACTTAAAGTGTTAACAAAAGTCTCCCACTTATTCGAGGCCTTTATCTGCACACTTACCGAAGGCTATCATGATCCCCAAATTGTGTTACCTGGAATCACAATCCATAAGTGTGCTGACTTGGACTTTGGTAGCTCTAAGGAGGTGGTATAGATAATACTTTTAAATCACAAACAATCAGTAAAATCAGTAAAAATTAAATAATAAAAATGATAAACAACCAGAAGTCATTAAGTGAAGTTTTAAAAATAAATCCCTCTCCTAATTGGGTGGTATAATAATTCACAGAAAATATTGCTCAAAGGTAGGCCTTTAAAAACAGTAGTAATTTCTGCTTTCATGATACTTTCCTATCAAATATAGCTATATTATCTTCGAATAACTCTAATCTCCACCATAATCCCGCCAAAATCCTTCTTTCACCCTCAACCTTGAGCCATCCACCTGACTGTGGAATGCCTGGCCTGCTGCACTTACTCAGCACTTACACTGACTCTATCGTATATCATCGCTGGCTGATCGGCAATCGTAAATAGTAGTTCGATTTCGGGCAATCAGCCGTCCACTTATCGGACAATAAAACACGCTATTCGATTCGCAGTTAACGAGCCCCGTGATTAGATACGGAAACCCGCGGTGTTTACTTTAATGCACTACAAGAGTATTACGCAAAGATCTCCTCCAGCTCCTCCGACTTCAGTTCAGCTGATAGTAGGCGCCAATCACCTGGTAAATCCACCCAACATAGGGTGGAATGTAGGTATAGACGGTGGGCCGGCTGGCAAAGCCGCAGGGCATGTAGCTCCAGGAGCCGAGGGCCACCAGCTCCGCGGGTCCGGTGATGGGCCAGTAGATGAGCGGGGTGCCTCCGTCGCCGTAGCAGGTCTTCACCTGCGAGCAGACCTGCTGCTTGGTGAGAGGAGCATCTGTGGGCAGCAGTTCCTGGCAGGCAGTGCTGTTCAGGAGCGGGGCAAAGGCATACTGCAGCTCCTTGGAGTACTCATCGCCATCGGCGTCCGTGAGACCCCATCCATAGACGGCGGTCGTCTTGCCGCTGTAGTCATCATCGATGTCAGGCAGGGCAATGGCCTGGACGCGGGCGGAGTACACGAAGCTTTCGGAGACATGGAGCAGGGCAATGTTGTCGCTGCCGGCGGCGCCGGTGAAGGAGCGATGGGTTGAGGCAAAGTCCACGTAGCGCACCTGGGCAGCCGTCACATTGTTCCTGTTGACGATGCCCGCATAGACGGGCGTTCCGGTGGCATCACCATTGTTCCACTTGCGCAGATCATCGACACAGTGGGCCGCCGTCACGATCCATCGCTTGCCAATGATGCAGCCGCCGCACAGGTGCGTGTAGGTGGCCTTGGTCAGGGACAGGGAGACCAGGTAGGGCACATTGTCCACTCCCTGCACATCGTAGCCGTCGATGATTAGCGGCTGGATCTCCACGGGCACCTGTTGTTCCATGCTCTTGAGCGTCAGGTGCTGGATGTGCGGTATTAGCTGGGCGGGATTAGCTCCGGCCAGGGCCAAGAGCACGGGCAGCAAAATCAGTGGCGATAGCATTGCGGCTCCGAAACACCTTACTGATACGACTGAGAAATACTAGAGTTGTAAACCCGAGGCCGAAAGGCAATGGGGTTTTTATAACAAAACCCCAAAAGCTTTGGCCTTATCGGCGGAAGAGAGAAAGTCCCTTGTGGGCAAGAATGAGCCAGAGAACTAGTTCGATTGTAAGATCGATTTGGTAACAGAGGAACTCTCTTTATAATGATTTTTAAGAGGGTTTATTTTTACCTTTTATGGAGTTTCTTTAAAGGAATTAAGTTTTGTTTTAGGTTGTCATACAATAGGAATATTTCTTGTTGTTTTTGGGATATAATCAACCTTTAAAAATATATATTTTTGTCCTGACAAAATCTTAGTTTCACTGATTTTATTCACAAAACCACAGAAACTTAATCCCATTTTAGATTTCTTTTACAATATTTTTGTGGCTATTCCCTTTACAATTTTCCTGAATTTTTATACCCTTGCAGAGGGTATTATAATTTTGCCATGATATTTGCAACGCAGTGAAGGAGGCATCTCAGACCCCATAAAGTATATATATTCTTGATCAGCATCACCAGCCGAGTCGATCTAGCCATGTCCGTCTGTCTGTCTGTCCGTCTGTCTGTCCGTCTGTCTGTCCGTCTGTCTGTCCGTCTGTCGGTTTCTACGCGAACTAGTCTCTCAGTTTTTGAGCTATCGGGCTGAAATTTTCAGCATATTCTTATTTCTTTAGCACGCAGTATATATGTCGGAACGGTCGAAATCGGACCACTATATCCTATAGCTGCCATAGGAGTGATGGCGAAATTAATGTACAAAAATTTTTAATTTCTCTGTTTTTCAACGAATTTCTATAAATTTCGAGATATAGTCATTTTTTATAGTTTTAGAATTACGGTTTTAATTT
>VNJW01000956.1:0-55592 GCA_008042615.1 Drosophila auraria | reverse complement strand
ATATGCCTATCCCAATATTATATTTTAATGGACTTATTTATTTATATGGATTTTTAAATAATAATTTCAATATATATTAATGCATTAATTAATTGTATTAGTATATTAGTATATATAAGTAAGTTAGAATATTAGTAAATTAGTATATATATTAACTTATTAGTATTGTTAGTAATCTCTAAAATAAATATATATTTTCTACCTATTATTTTTCTATGAGTAATATTTTCGGTACCCTTGGGAAACTGGTTTCAGTTACCTCTGAAAGGACTCTTTTTTTATTACCTTTCACTTGTGCAGGTCAGAGTAACAGGTCAAAGGATGCTGTTTTTTTTGTGTGTTCTGTTTATTGTTGTTGTGTTTTTTCTGTAACGGCTGTATGTACAGTCGATACCGTATATATAGGCTACTGCAGTCGTCGGCAGACATTGACGCTGACGCTGGAGCGAATGAATGAAAATATGCAGGCAACGTGATTCCGCCACAGCTAACAGAGAGCGCCGGCTCCCATTTGCAGTTCCACTTCCACTTCCACCCAGCTCCTCCCGACTCGCAGCTTCCTACTCCATTTTGAATCCTCGACCTCGACGGCGACGCCATATTGTTTGCGCGCCATTGGGAAACGTTACCGTTAGCATTGCCATCGCCATCAGCATCCGTTACCTTCTTTGCCGGTTACCTGTTACACTCAAAGAAAAGTGGCATAAAAGTAGAACCAATATTTTACTAGAAACTAAGAAATAAAAGTCCCGGAAATCAATTTGATTTTGTGACTTTATTTCCTTATTATTAGAAAAAATATTTAAAGAAGTTTCACAAATAATAAATAAAAATGTATCACAAACATGCTGCTCCTTAGTTCCAATTTTTTAAGAATTTATTTTCCATTTCTTCCATAGATTTCCCAAGCACTTTTCTCTCCGTGCATACCTGTTACCTGCTCGGGAAAAACAGAAACAGCAAAGGTAAAAGCAAAAGCGATGGCAACAGCAACATTCGTTTGCTGGTATTTTCTGTCGAGTTCAGCGTAAATTCATTCATTTCCACTTGAATTTACAATTATGCGAAACTGTTGTTGAATGGGTTTTGACTTGGCTGGGATTGGATTGGACGGGTGTTTGGGTTTTTGGCCCGGGTTCGTGCTTGGCATCGGTCTCGGGGACTCCGCCTCGGTCTATGTATATTTCCTGCTCGCACCAACTTAGCTTTTAATAAACTGCGGTTCGGTCGGAAGGTTGGCGGAAGAGAGCTGCGAATCTGAATGCAAAGCATCGCCCTGGAAATTGTCAACAGCAGCGGCAAGGTGGCTAGGAGAAAGCGCGTGTTGCCTTGGCAACATCCAGACCAGGGATCCGTTGAAATCCGTCAGGAATGTAATTAAGCTCATGACTTTGGGTGTAAAACTGACAGGCAAGTGGGAGGAGCACGACGGAGGGTGAAATTCAAATACTTTACACGGGGAAAATATTAAAAAATTAAACTAAAATAATAATAATAATTGTAAGACATGTACTTTTTAGATAATTACTAAAAATATATAATTAAATGCCATTTAAACAGTAATAATAATTTTTACAGGTTTCTTAATATTTTAATACAATTATTTTGTATTAAACTTTGATACTAAAAGGTTTATATAAAGTCTATAAGTATTATTTATAACATAATAGATATTATATCTCTCAGATTTATTTATTACTTTGAACTTCTTTTAAATTTAACTCCATTCTTCATCAAACCCCTTCAAAATCACAGCAAGAAGTCAATTATAAATCTTTTATATGATGAAAGGAATCATAATAAAAATTATTTCCAGATTCTCCTCTATCCAGATAAGTTTTCAACCGGTTTCAAGAGCTCTTATCCCTCGCAAAAGTAACTTTTTTGCAACAACTCTTGCAGGCTCAGGTCCAAAACCCATTTGGGGTGCAAACTTTTGCCTTTCGCCAAGCTGGCTGGCTGGCTGGCAACCAATGCAATTCAATGTCATATCCTTGAAAAGGGTGCATAAAAAGCGAAGCAAGCCCGGCGGCCGCCAAAAAAAAAAAGAAATAACCGGCAAACTAAAGTTCTGTTATTGAAAGTTCATCGATGAATGTGAAAGGAAAACAGGCGCGGCGGCGGTCTCAGCTGCAAGTCCTTCGATGTCGTGGCTTGCTGGCTCCTGGGCTTGCGGCGGCTCACAGGCCATTTCCTGGCTGCCATTCCGCCGTTTCCCAGCTCCTTTTGTGCCCGAAGTCTACTAATTTCCTCGGTCATTCCCGACAGTCCAGCCTTCTAGTCCAGTCACCCGTCTAGATGTCCTGGAGGCTTCGTCCTGCTGCTGCTTAGCCGAGCAGCATTTGTATGTGGCCGATGCGTTGGGCTCGTTGTTTGCATTTTTATTTGTATTTCATTTTCAATTGACTGGCGGCGGGGCCTTTCCTACCTGGGGCCGTGCCACCTGGAAACTCGGCCCCGGTCTTTGTGCCCGGTTCAGCCATTCATCAGAGTTATTTACTTTTTAACGAGTTGATTTCATTCAATTTGTTTGCCCAGGTTTCAGTGGCTATTACCGGAGCTGTCCAGGAACGAAAGCAGGAAGAGTCCCTGCTCCTTTAAGCTCAGCGGCTCAGCCCAGTTAAAGTCACTCCGGTGGCTCCTCCAGCCATGGCTTCCAATCAGAAGATTTTTCGATACCATCGAAGTCTACGCGTTGCGCAATTTTCGGGTTCTTGTGATACCTCGTAATCAAGGGGTAGAAGGGAGTATTATATTAAGCTTATAATATAATGAAATAATAATGAAAATAATACACCTTAGAGATATAGTTTTCGATTTAAAACAAACGTTATTAAAGAAATTATCAGACTCCTAATCGTTTTTCAATTTATATTTTCAAATATTTTGGATTATATCAATATTCTGACTCTCCAAACTATATTTTAATATATTTGTTATGATGTATGATTTTTCTTCTCCGTTCCCCTTCCTAGTAAAGGGTACCTCTCTTTTGTAGCCCGAAAAATGTTTCCTTTTTCTTGTTTTTCTTGTGTCCCTTTTTGCTTGGTACTCCGTCAACTTTTCGGTGCCTTCGGGCACTCTTCGGTTTCAATAAATATTTTCACAATGAAGAAATTAAAAATTCCTCGGAACACAATATATATAGAGCCGCCTTCGCCCCGAAAAACGCTGAGAAGCCGACAGCGCGCGTTTATTTATATATGAAAACTTAGTTTGTCTTCGATAACAACAGCATGGGGTTCGGGTTTGGTTTTTGGGGGTTTGGGAGCACAGCACAGAGTGTCCTGTCCCGACCCTGACAATTCGATTGAAATTGTTGCCGATGGCTATGATTTTATGAGTGCTCTGTTTGCCTTTTTGCCAAAGCGGTTCGAAATAATTAAATTGCTGGCATTTCGCAGATGCTTGCGAGAATATTTCCCAAATTAGCCACCAAAGAGGCTAACAGGGCCTCGATGAGATATGAGCGTATTTAAGTGATTTCAAATAGTCCTAAGGTGTTCTTTCATAAAATAAGCCGATCAGAACTACTGAAAATTATTTGAAAAAATCTGTTTATTTAGGAAATCAAGAAGTTTATATATTTTATTAGAAATTAAGTTCAATTTTCATCAATTTGGTTTCCGAAATTAGAAAAAACTTCCTGGAAAACTTGGAAGGATGTGTATTTGTTAATATTTTTTACATTGAATGCTGTTCTTGGTACAATTTTGGGTTTTATAATTTTTACTGCTCGCTTTTATTGTTCTTGGACGACTTCAAGCCCATGGAAACGCCACTATCCCTGCATGTTTGGGTCATGGAAGCAGGCCAGCACCTTGAAGGCCTTATCGCAGGCATTGGCACCCTTGACCTTGGCGCACCTTTCCAGATTCTTTTCAACGGCGGCTGCTGTCGGCACGTTACCCAACTGCTTTTTGATATTCTCGACCAGCAGGTTGCCGTCCGAGTCCATGTAGTTAGTCTTGACCAGAATGCATTGCGTGGCGCACTTGACGTTGTCCTTGGCGTCCTCGGTCTTCACCTTGCCGGTCTGCAAGTCCAGCAGATCCTGGCCACTAACACCATTCTCCTTCAGGCAGTCCTCCACCGCTTCCTTGCCCATCTGGGCGTCAATGCCTTGCTGCTGCTGCAATAGGATATGTTTATTATATATTGTATTTATATATTGTAGAATATAGATCCACTCACCGACAGAATCCCTGTAAGGCAGCTGAGCAGCAGAGTTAATGCCAGAGTAGCCCTCATTTTGCTAGACTTTTTAGTTCTCTAATCGCTGGCTAAAGCCGCGTCGCTTTTTATAGTGGCACCTTGCGTGTCGCTCCATATTTGTCAAACCTTTTTGTATATCTCGCATATTGATTATCACTAAAAGAGGAGCATCCGTCACGCTGGCAGACTGACTTGAAAATTTAATGCCATTGTCAAGGTCCGCCGACCTAGGGATCAGGCTATTACTCATTCTGCAAGTCGTAAAGCTTGAAGAGTTGCTTATATTTAAAATAAAGTCTATGAATATGTAGATTCTCAGGAATCTATTAAATCACAGATTTATTATGGGCAATTCGATACGTGTTCTAATTAGTTTTTGTAACTTATTTAATATTAAAAGTAATTACCTCTTTCTGTTAATACACTAAGAAGCTTAAAGATATATTTTCCTAACCATAAATTTAAAATAGAATTTTGTAAGAGAATATTTTTAATGCTTTTTCTTTCTAGATAATTTAAAAAATTATATATTATCACCAAAACTTGTTTTATTTATTTTTTTAAATTATTTTATATTAAATAACTATTTCAGTGAAGCCTTCAAAGCTTATAATCCACTCTAATTTACTTTTATTTAAAGCATTAAATCTCTCGAATAAACTTTGTGGGGCAGCTGGCTGTCCGACCCGACCCAAACCCGTTTATTAGTTTAATAATTACTACCGCTATCTGACTAATAATGCATAATTTTTAGTTCATTTTCGAATGCATTTGTTTAGAATGCCGCGAGAGTATTAATGAGCAGAATAATTTGCTCTAGTCCATTGAAATTTGTGATGAAAATACCTCGATTAATTTCCACGCTCACCCTTAGTCCGTACTTTGATTTCACCAAAAACGAAAGGGGTTAACTAACCCAGTGCTGATTATATAATTTGGATATTTTGTAATTGCATTTGTACGATATTATGATAATTGGCTTTAGTTTTTCTTCATTACTATTTTTGTTGCCCGGCAGTGCGGCTAATGTTGCCGTAATTCCTATTAGCAGCATGAATATTATTATAAAATATTTTATATTTATTTTGTGCGGTGCGCGGCGCGCATTTTCATTTAGTTTAATGCGATTTCAAACACTAATTGAAATCCTTTTAGAGTAATTGCAAAAGCTTTAATAGCCGGCGGTGGGCGGCGGGCAAGGAGCGAACTTTAGTTGCCCGGAACTCGGAACTCGAAACTCGGTGCTCGGTGCTCGGTGCTCGTAATTAGAAAACAAACTAATTTGGTAAATTACTATTTAGTGGCCCCTTTCGCATGAGGCAGCTGGCCACAGCTTCTGCCGCATATAAAGGTCATTTTCGTCAGTTTCGCATTTTCGCATTTTCGGGCTTTGAAGTTTTTGTGGCCTTTGAAATGCGCCAAAGGACATTCAAGCAAATGGCATCGGCATCCTGCTGCTGTGTGTGTTTGTGTATCCGTGTGTACACATTGCAATTGCTGTCGAAACATCAAAGCTATGCGAGTTTTCCAGTTGACTTCATCAGTAGATTGTGTGAAGTATGCCAAAAATGTGTTGGGAATCGCAGGATTCGTTTGCCAGTCCTCTTTGCCCCTTTGCCTCGGTTCAATGGACTAGTTAAAGTTCCTTAAAGCCTCGCCGGAGTGCCCTGTCCCGGACACGTGCTGGCAACCCGGAAGGAACACGCGCCCAATTCCCGCTCTGACGCGAAAGCCCAGACTGCTGGGTAAAACAATATTGGCCAAGCTTTTAAAACGCATTTTACATCTACTTCAGTGTAATTGACGCGTGCCCTTTGTAATATCGGAAATTCGAGATCGAAGGCCCGCCAACAGCCAACAAGTGGAAGGCCATTCAATTAGTTTAACGCCCCCGGGGCATAAGCATTATTGCAGGCGAGTGCGGCTCATCTTACATCGGGATTGCCATGGCATTAGGTAATGAAAAAAATATAGAAAAAGTTATATTTACATAGGAAAATTTATTTTAGATGAAAAAATGAGCTTTTTACCAGGTTTTTAATGTTTATGAGGCCCATCACGGTTTTTGCTTAGGCTGGCATTTCCGCAGATATTTTATTTAATGGAAAAAAGAAACAAAAAGTAGAAAACAATTAATTTTGCTAAGAGTATATAAGTATATTTCTATAGGTTTTACAAATATGTTCTTTATTTATATTTACTGAATAAATTTGTTTAACACGTTAAAAAAATGTAACGCCTTCCAATTAGTTATAATAAATAAGTTATTGCATTGAATAGCCCTGAAAATATTATGAATACTATATGCAATGAATAACAAGTTACGAATAAGAATTAAATTTATTGGAACTACTTTAACATTTTTTTAAGTCTTTTCCTAAGGAATAATTATATATTCAGGAGGTTATTGAATATTTTCCATTACTTGCATTAAAGGTTAATTTTTAAATCATAACTAACTCTTAAACAAAATTTTTCCTTCATTGCTCTGCTTAGCAATGGCTTTCCTAATCAACACGAATTTATGATTCCAACTGCATTTCCCATCTCCAAAACCTAGTATACGCAGCACAATCGAAATTACATAATTCACCTGCGAAGACACCTTGGCCACCTTCACTCCAATTCACTTCTAATGTACAGAGGCCACAAATTTCGGCACAGGATAAATATAAAATGCAGCCAGGCATAAGGAGCTAGCCGGGCCCGAACATTGACAGCCGGAGGAGTGGTCGGTGGGTATGGAGGAGCTTGGACCCGGATCCCATTTCTCCGGCTGTTTAAAATGGCAAACTGGAGCAGGCCCGTAATATGTCCTCCGGCTTAGCGCTCATGTGTTGCTGCCGTGGCTGTTCCTGTTCCTGGCTATTGTCTGACTACGGCTTTGCAACTCATAAACAGCAGACGGACTCCGGCCCACACTCCACTGGTAATAACAGTTTAAGCCCGAGGCTGTGCCCGAAAATTGTCCACATCTCGTTGTTTAATTTTTTTCTCATTTTTTTGGGGGCCCCCTGGCCGGGTGTTTTTGTTTCCTCCTTGATAACAAGCATTTTTACATGTGCTAAAAAAACAGAAACGGCCAAAAGTCGAGGCCAGATGAAGATGGAGCCGGCCCCGGGCCCATCCCCAATGGGCTCTTCCAATTTTTGGCCGAGGCTGCATGTGCGTTTATGACTTCATAATGGCCAAATGGGGGATGCGGCGGCTTCGGGGAGGCATCACGGCGGGCAGGAGTAAGAGCATCAGCTCAACCTTAGGGCGAGGCATTGAGAGAAAACGGAGCAGTAAAATTATTTAAAATATTTAAAAAATATAAACCGAAAAATACTTCTTCTTCTGAACATAAAATATATAAATTCTTGACTTGTACTTTTTTTTAAACACGTATTTTCCTCGTTTTAACCTAGACTTACTACACAGAGAGAATTTTGAAGGAAAAATTGACTCAAAATTAGAACATATGTACTCTAATAATGACCGAATCCATTTGTTTATTCTTTGTATATATTTTCTCTTCAAGTGTACAGCAAATGCAGTTCAGTGGTGGTTGTTCCTGCTACCGCTCCTGCTTCTGTTCCTGTTCCTGATTCTGATCCTGATTCCGCTGCTTCTGCCATGGATTTGCGTAGGCGTTGCGTTAACATGCGACTAAGTCCTTTTATATCCCGGAGCATTCGCTTAGGCTTACGGCTCAGCTCAGCCTCAGCTTCAGCTTCTGCTTCGGCTTTGGATTGGGATTCGGGCACGGGGCTGCTCATACATATCTTGGGCCTCAGACTATCATCAATTGCCGTCCCCATGGTGTAGTTAGGGCCGTGGCCCAAACTCTGGCCCCGGCTTATATAGGCCAGCAGCAGAATTTAATGCCGACCTCTGGGAGCTATTGTGGCCACCAGGATGCGGAGCTGCCCTGCAAGTTTTATGCTCATGTGTGGCGGCGGCGGGGCGGCCCTGTTTTATAAACAATTTTAAATTGCCGGCCCCGAAATGAGATGGCTCTTTTGTAGGCAAATTGTTTTATATGTTCGCTGGCTGCTGGCTGTTCTGCAGTTTATTGGCCAGATTGGCGGAGAGACCGCATAACTTTGCATAATCCGGAGCCCGGACGAAACTGAAACTATGTGGCTACATAATGCGCCACATTAACTTGCAACAGCAGCAGCCGGCCCCCAGGAGCACTCACACTTGGCGTATTGGGTATAAATCTCGGCAGAAGGTGAATAAAAACCAAGATGATGCGGAAAAAATTAGAAATAAGCGCAAAATAATAAACCATTCGTCTCAGAAATACTTGTAATATAAATAGCAAAAAAAAAAAAGAGAGAGGATAAACAAAGCGGCAAACAAACAGTCGTCGTCGTCGTTGCCGTGGATACGGCAATGCGCCATGTGGCCATGTGGCACACATGCTGCACCACTCACCCCAGCCCAGTGGCAGCCACCGAGTT
Organism: Drosophila auraria; assembly: GCA_008042615.1. Classification (NCBI taxonomy): domain Eukaryota; kingdom Metazoa; phylum Arthropoda; class Insecta; order Diptera; family Drosophilidae; genus Drosophila; species Drosophila auraria. The sequence continues at coordinate 46,926 of VNJW01000956.1, read as the reverse complement.
ACCCAGCCCTTAGTCACCTATCCCTGCCCCAAAATCCCTGCCTTACCTTTGGAGGCACTCGGCAGACCGCATGATTTCATCTTTCGCTTTCGTGCAGACAACTTGCGCGAGGAATCCGCGGACTGGGAATGTCAGGATACCCTTTCATAAAAGGGGAAAGTGGATTGGAGTATCTGATATTGTAGGGGATATTCCTGAATATTAATATATTATTTTAAGACCAAATAAAATTTGTTTTACTTAAATCTAATCATATCTTGAATACAGGATTTGTAAATCACTTTATATCTATTTTATTTATACTATTTTCTGATTTTATATGTATTTAAATTTGGCCCTAAAAATCTTTGCTTTTACTCCTGTATTATACTGCTTACATTTAATTATTTAACTTTAAAAATTTAAGGAAAATTGGGCTTGGGAACTGGGGAAAAAAATATTTATGTGCATTTCTATAAATATCTTCAACAACCTATTGGAATATAGTGTAAGACTCCCAAAGAATTGATAATTCTACTTGATATTTATATATTTTCTCCATTATTTTCGAAACTCTCCCTGCTCCAGAGTATCCCAACTTCGCTTTTTTATACCCTTGGGAATACGAAATTCATTTTTTCATTAAATTCGCCTAAGCAAAATGCTCTAGCCCTGCCAGAACGGAGAACGGAGAGCGAGGCATGGGCTTGGGAGAGATGATTTATGGAGCAGACTTCATAAAGTTCATAAATGTCGCGGCAAGCAGGCGGCTGGCAAAAAGAGGTGTGTGTGTGCGTGAGTGAGTGCCTCTGTGTGTGTGTGCGACAGACACTACAACAAAAATACCAACAACAATAGTGAAAACAAAAACAACATTAGTAACCACATTCATGCAGTTGACACTTTCACCTAGCCAAAAATGGGGGATGAGCCGAAAAGGGGGGAAGCACATTTTTGCGCATTTAATTAACTAAAATGCTATAAATATGATTTTAAATTAATTTACTTGCGTGAGTTATTAATTTACAAAATGCACGGTTTGCTTTCGCATCGGAGTGGGTAATGAAGAGCGAAGTGAGTGGAGATCTGGACGGATTGAGAATGGGTGGCCGGACTGGCAAAGTGCCATCTTGTGTTCTAGATTTCAATATTTTTGGTGAATTTATTTACGACTGATAAATCATTCAAGGGGGTTGGACTGGATTTGAAGTCTTGGGTTATTGAGGATTTTGTGTAAATGATACTTAAAGAAACAAAAGGAATATATAAGGATTATTTAATAAATTGATTATTGTTGAGTCTATAAGAGTGCAAGTAACAGTTTCATACTTTCTGAATTTGTTGTCAGTGATTTTCAGTTCCAAATGTTTGTAAAAAAAAAACGTTTAATAAAATTTTCATAATTTTTCTATCTATTTTTAAAATAATACATATCATTGCATTCTTTTAGGCACATTTTTAAGTGAATTAAAACCATTTTATTTAATTTCCATTCATTTAAAAATAATTTTTAAGGTTTTCTACAGCAAATTTCTATATTATAATATATTATACCCTACTTTCAGGCACAAACTCAAATAGATATGAAATCCCTACAGATTCTTGTTCCACTCCCCCGCTTTGTATCTCAATTTTCTCTATATTTTCAGGTATCCATTTGTCCCTTTGCCGCATAGTGTTTTCCCAAAAATTCAATCTCCATCCCTCAGCCTTATGGCAGGGCCGCAAAATCGGTGGCAAGCCATCAGAAACTAATTTCTTGTTGCCCATGGAGGAGGACCAAAAGCCTTACACACTCGCTGCTTGTTGTCGTCGTGGGACAGGCCGAAAGCGAGAGCCACGGCGGAAGACTGCCAACCGCATTTGAGCCGCCCTCGGGCGTTTCGGAGGGTATTAAATTGTCTGGTCGCATATCGCGGCGTAGTCAAATTTCCGCCGAGTGCCAAATACGCCCGCAAAAACATCGCCTCACCTCGCACACTCGCAGGACTTGCAGGACTCGCGGCACTCGTGGAAGGCCAGAGGCCCAGAGCCGGGGGCAATTGCAATCTCCAATTTCAATCAAAAAACCGCCGGGTGGCGGATCCATCGGCCCTCAGGTGCAGATGCATCTGCAGATGTAGGTGCATGTGGAGAAGTGGGTTTATTTCTTAAAAATAAAAAAGAAATAAAAATTAAATATTGTTAAAAGATATTATTAATAAGAAAGTTAAATAAATGTAATAAATGAAGTCCTAGATATAAATGCACTTTTTTAATTCCAGTTTTGAGGAAACCTTTTTTTTTCAGTGCCCCATTTGCAGGTGGAGCCGCTGCCAGTGCAGGATGCGACGACCTCAAAGCTGCGCCCGAAATGAAAGTCAATATTAAGGCTGATACATTGCTCGGCGGAACAGAGCGGAGCGGAACCTTTGACGCGATGCATCAGCCGGCTGCTGACACACGGCCAAGATGATAAGCCGTCGAGCAGTCGATGAAATGGCGGATTGAGCTGCGTTCTCCTTTTCGCTTCTGAGTCCTCTCCAGATTGCACTGCAGGCTCTTCCATGGAAAGGCGGAGAAACCGTCAATTCTGAGGATTCGGCAGCCGGCAAGCATTTTATTACTCAGTCAGAAACGGGGACTCCGCAATATATAAGCCCCAGCTCTGTGTCAGACTTACGGGTCCCTCAATTTGGCCTGATTTGTCAGAATTGATTGCACCAGTCTCAGCCTGATTGACAGCATCAGGGCCCAGCGATGATGATGATTAAAACCTAATTATGCTGCCGAAAGAAAGAATTTTCAATGTGTTTTGAATATTTATGAATTCGTTAGGCAGCAAAAACACTTGCCAAGTCTCTGTCACACCCACAAAAACAGTGAAACTTTCCCCAGTAAAGCGATATCATAAAGAAACAAGTGAGAAAGCTACAGTCGAGTGACCGACTGTGAGATACCCGGTACCCAAAGTATTGCCCATGAAATTAAATAGCACACGGACATGGAAAAAACAAATAGTTGACAAATAAAGTCAAATGTTACTAAAAACATGTTGAGCAAGGTTCAAAAAAGACTAATTCTGCAGCTGTACGCACCTGTATTACGAATTAATACTGCGCTCGAAAGCACGCAACACTTTTTTTCGCTACTGCCACCCAAAAGCTAAGTGCTCAGATACGCGAAATTATTCCTAAACGTGCGCTCTCTCTCTCTCTCTTTCTCTCTGAAACTTTATTGTTTAATAACTTTTATGTTTATCATCCGATTTTACTTAAATTTTCAGAACACGTCCAAGATTGCCTTCTCATTACGTCTATCTATTTACTTTACGCTGAAAATCACGCATATGGTTATATACCGTTTTTTATGTTTTTTGGGGGCGGAAGTGGGCGTGGCCAAATTTTAAAACAAACTTGATCTGCGTGCAACAGATTCCAATGCTGTCACCAAATTTGGTAACTCTAGCTCTTATAGTCTCTGAGATCTGTTGTTTCACACGGACGGACAGACGGACAGACGGACAGACGGACAGACGGACATGGCTAAATCGACTCGTCTGGTGATGCTGATCAAGAATATATATACTTTATGGGGTCGGAGATTTCTCCTTCTGCCTGTTACATACATTCTCGATTGGCACTGACTTATAATACCCTTGTACCCTATGGGTACCGGGTATAAAAAGTGAGGCGAAAAATATTGTCAACAAGAATTTGTTGTTTGGCAGAAAAGAAAGCGTGGAAAAAAATTAAGCGAAAAAGGCAGCAGCAGAAAATATCACGTAATATAAAAACCACTTTGATGAATACGCCGTGTGCATATAAAGCAGCCTTCACTCCTCCCAAAAGTCGTGCGGAAGTGGGCGTTGGCGCGGCAGGGGGCGTGGCCCCGAAGGCGAGAAGGCGAGACTCGGCGACGCCTTTGTGAAGCCTGAAGACGGGGAGGTCTTAGGACTCAGGACTCAGGATGACAAGGCAGGGCGGTGGGCGAGCACTTGTTGTACTTGAAGGCAGGATGTTGTTGCGGCTTACGCGGCGTATGCGTAACGCCATTGATTGGCCCAGCATTTGAAGTTTGGCGCGAATGAGATAAGGTATTATATGGGGTTGGGAGGAGCAGGATCAACTATGCTCATAATTGTAAGCAAGCAAGGACTTTCGGGATATGGAAGCTGGATAAACAGGAGATAAGTGAGGGGAGTAGAAAGGGAAATATATTTTAGTTAAGGACTTTTAGATTAATTAACAAGAAAGGTAATTAAGTTCTTAACATGTTTTTATTGGAACTTAAATCTATTTAACAAAAGCTTTCACTTTATCCAATTTCTAATCACTCTCTTAAGCCTTTCTGTGAGTAATTATAGCCTAATCGCTGACGCATCAGTTTGATCTATGAAAACAAATTGCAAAACGGACAAACAAATATTTATTTTCCAGGAAAACAATCAAAAAGGCATAAAATCGATTTCAGAAACTGGTGAGAATTGGAAAGGTAAATTATGATTTCAAGCTGTGGGCATAAATAAATAAATTGTAATCATTAGAGATTTGCTGCGATACTCGGGTGGTGGTATACCCCTAATTTCCATAATCAAATTGCCCCACAAATTGCCGGACCCCGAAACACACTTTGCTAGCCAATAAAACGGAATGGGTTCGGGATTCGGGATCCGGGGGGGCTGAGCATAGTTCAGCTCGGTGTGATATGCACATCTCTCGCCAGAACGCAGCCTCATCAAAAATTCGAAAGCAATCAGCTCGGAAATCACCTCAACGCCAACCTCCCCGGAGGCAGCACACACTACTTAAAAATTCCACCTGCTCATAAATTGGCGTGGCCGCCACCCCGGTTCAGAGTCCTCCCGGACACGAACTCGGCTCGGGCTTCGGTTCGCCCCCTTTGCCATTTTGGGTTTCAGAAATATGGCAAACAATTATGCGCTCGAGTTTTATTACAAATGCCCGGCAGTTATATAAGCTCCTGGATGGGGCGACATTGCAGGCGATAATAACCACGTTCCGCATGCATCCTGCCAACCCCCAACTCGAGTGACAGGCACCGGCGGCAGCGGCAGCGGAAGCGCAGGAAATTTGTACCCTTTTCCTTGGCTGCTCGGCGGCATTATCTTAAAAATAAGTAAGCTATATAAGTATGCATATCGGGTGGCGGCCCTGCCTGGGCGGGGCGGCGTTTCGCATTACGTCTTGGCCTGGGTGGACATGTGACTACATGCGACGACGACGAACCCCCAGCCTTTGGGGCTGTCTCGGCCCCCCGCCACATGCGCATATTTCAGCATGATACGACAGCTTGACAACATTAAATTTGCATTGCTCTTGCCGGAGTTTGTTTATGGAAGGCGGAGAGGAGGAGGGCAGTCGGAAGGCAAAAGGCGGAAGGCGAAGGGCGGGTCCTGCCAACATATGGCAGGGCAACCAATACCGCTCGCCCGCGCCCCGTTCACCAATGCAATTTGATGTCTGGCACTCAGCCCCATCCTTCGGGTTTGGCTACAATTAAAGTGATTGAAAAATATTTTCCAAGCCATTTTGTGCGCCAAAGAAAAGGCAAACGAGTATATTTTTTCTTTCTGAAGTACCCTGGACTAGGAGGGGTTTACTCAGGCGATGGAAATGTACAATACCTTTTAAGAAAGCATATTTTGGATGCTGGAAAAATGCACAGAATTTCTGTGGGAGTTTACGCAATAATTAAGTAAACTTATTTTGTAAGAATGTAATACTGAAATTATCTAGTGAAAAAATTAGCAATTAGTTGTGATTTCAATTGTTTATCATTTTAAAATATTTTAAAAGTATTTATAGAGTTTTTTATCTAAATAAGAATATATTTCAATAAATATTTATGTATTTGTTTACATAAAGATTTTTAATAGTAAGTATAGCGAAGTTGTTTGTTAAAAATAATTGATATAAATATTTTAATACGTAATAATGATACCAACATTTATTTTAAAATTATTTTCGATATCGAAAATACTAAATTAAAATACATTAAGTCTAAATTAATATTATATTATAATTATATATTCATATATCTGAGCTTAAAGATTTGTTTTAATATATTTATAGATTTTATTAAGCAACGAAATCAATGCAGTGATAATAAGAGTAGTAGATTTTCACTAGAAAACTTTTGAATATTCACTGCCCTTGGCTCTACATTGATTCCTGCTGATTAATCTAGGATAACCTGACAGAGACTACTCCTTGGCCATCCTCTTAATATGATTTTTTTCTGTTGCCTTTCCGAAATTAACTTGCCGGAGTGCAGCCACGCAAACTGAACTCAACCGAACTGGCCTGTTATGGGGAATTGGTCGAAATGGATCGGATTGAAATGGGATGGGGATGGAGGGCCCCGGCACGGCCCTTTTCACATCGAGTTACTCTGGGATTGAGATGGGAAATGGGCCTAGAGAAGTTGCTGCATGCATTCAAGCGCAAAGTTGCAGATACAAAATTGGTTAGCGAGTGGTAAAAAGTGATTGGCGGAACTGCACCCACCCAGCAACCCCTCTCCCTGCCGGAGCGGCCTTTATGACATAAAGGCCAATTATGTTAAAATGTTGACGGCAGAGGCGCGGAAAGAAAGACGAGACGAGAGTTTGAGCCGAGTTGAGTTGCGTCGCGACAATTCCGTTTACTGACAGCTAATAATGCGGCAATAGCTGCAAGGGTCCTGCGTATGTCCTGCCGGGACCGTGCCCCACTCCTAGCTGCATTGTCAACGCGTTCGCCTGATGTACGGCGCTTCCTGTGTCAGTTCCGGCCGTGCACGCGACAACTTTCCTTTCCAACCTCGGCTCTCCACTCTCACACCCGGAGAAATGAAAGAGTCCCAAAATGGCAAGTTATTTGCTGGGCAATTTCAAAGAAATAAAGTTTATTTGTCAGGCGAAGTTTCAAAGTTATAAAAGTTAACTTTGTAAGCAGTCCTTTTATCATACAAAAAATAAAAACAAACCTGGGAAAATTTGTATTAAAATTCAAAGTAAACTTGTCTATATGTTATGTCTAAAAAAAAAACAAGAAACATTTCTTATCTAATTTAACAGAAAAAAAACAACAACTTGGGAATTATAATGCAACAGGCTCCATAACTCGAAAAACTATAAAGTGTGCTAAATTATGGAAATCTGGTCGAAATATTCTCTAGTTCTTGCAAAATCCATTATAAAATAATACCTTATTAGATCGCTTAAATATTTGTTTTCCCTAAAATGCATTGACTTTTTCTCCAGTGCAACCCCAAACCCTAAACCAAACCCATACCCATTTCCACTATCCATTTCCCGGCCGTCGCTAAAAGGCCGGGGCGCAAAAAGTTCGCGTCACACTCGAATGCATCGAAGCCCAGCGCCCTGACAATAACTCAAATGCCAGGGGTTGGGACCTGGCCCGGGCTGCCAGCCAGCCAGGAGTCCTCTTGGTCCTGGCTCGCGGTCCTCTAGATGGACCTATCGCTTAGCGAATGGCTGTGATTTCCAATTTTTTCTGCCGCATTTGAGCCGAGTTGAGCGAGTCCCGTGATTAATGTTGTGGATGCACTGTGGTAGGAGCAATTAGAGCACTGACAAGCCCTCGAAATAGCCGAGGAAGCTCCGCTCGGAAATGCTAACAGCTGTGCCGACAGTCGATGGTGTGTCAAATGGGAGCAAATGGTATGTAAAATATGATCACATGCCTCGGCAAATCAAATTTATTAGGCCTGAGCGAGCGGGGAAGCACAAGAATATTGCCAAAGTTAAAAGTAGGGGTTCCTTATGTCCACAGTAATGGGATTAACTTATTTGTCAATAATGCTTTTGGGAAATAATGCAATAAAGTGAATCTTTTATTCTTAAATCAATGTATAGCTATATGAAAATTTTTACACAAAAATGAAAAGATAAATATTAATATGTACTCTCTAAATAAATCCTTTAAAATAAAGAACATATACTTATATTTATTATTTTTAAAGATACTTTTATATGTATTTTTCAGTTCATGAACCCAATAATAAATATTTAATTTAATTGCTAGAATACCTTACAAATAAGTAAGTAATAAAATAAATGTAATAGCTAAAAATCTACCTCTGATCCCCCGGAATATGAATTAAAATCCTGAGTGCTAGGAGACGCGCCTGGCAACGCTTCGCTGCAATTCCCGCAGCCATCATCCGCGACTGACACTTTGGAAAAATTAAACTACGACCCAATATTCATGCTGCATAGGACACAACACAAAAATGGAAAAAGAAAAGCAACATTGAAAAGCCAAAGGACCCCGAAAAATGCAAAAGCCATTTGCGAGAACAACGAAAGTAACAACAATGGCAACAACACGAGTCGCATTATTCCCTTGGCGTAGTTTCGGTGTGTGTATTTTTTAATCAAAAGCCGCAAATTGCCGCAACGCAAAAAATGACAATCAACCACCCCCAGGATGCCAGAGCCCAGAAACGGGAACCAGATCTAGACCAGGACCCAGACAGAGTCCCAGACTGTGCTGTCCAATACATTTAACGCCTGGCCCAGCAGCGCAACTGTGGAAAAAAGGAAAGCGGGCAGCCAAAAAAAAAATGACGAAAGAAAAGCGTTGGAAATGGCTCTGACATGTTGCCTTTGACATGCATTTGACATTTGACAGATCGCGCAGGGCGTTTCAAATGAAATGACTAAATTATGTGCAAAGTGGTGGAAAGTGGAAAAGCGGGCAAAACTGTAAAATTAAAAATGCGTTTCCCAGGTAGGAAGCAGGGAAAATTTGTGCAGCCACTCGAGCGTCAACATTCAACTGTCATAACTGACAACCGAGGGTTGGATGGGGAGTTCCTGGGGGTTGTGGCACGTCTTCTTCCAATTTCTTATCTGTCGCTTTTCGAACGCCACTCGAGGGCCTTGCCCCTGGGGAACCCTTTTTCTGGAGCAATTTGATTGACAGACCGCAGCCACCACCAAAAGGGTGTAAGTTCGTCATCATTCTCGGCCTTGGGATCGGACCTCACTCATCGTCCTGGCCAGCGAGCGGCTGTATTTGAGTTGCATATTTGCTCATTAATGGCGATAAGCGCGTTAAAGTTACAGTTAATGCACACCACAAAGATCTCTAAGCCGACTTAGTCTAAGTTCACAGTGGTTTCAGCTTAAAAAATAATAAATTATACAGAAAGAGCTCATAAGAAAATATTAAAGAGGGAAACTCGCATTTAGGATAACCGAAGATGCCATTGAAATGCCCTTAAAGAATTTAAAAAATTTATTATTTGACGGATTTCGGGACCTTTGTGTCCTATATACTGCAGGCATTACTCTTAAAAATTCCCAAGTACGAATTCAGCGGCTGTAAAACTACGCACATGGTGTGATTTATAATAACATCTTTCAGGTTAATGTTTGGAAAATACATTTTATTTATAGGATAACAGAATCTAAATTTAAATGAATGTGTAATTAAAAGGCCCTTATTTACTATTAATTTATTATTTACTATTTAAAAATGCATCTTTTGGCTGATTTTAGGACCATTATGTTCTATAAATTCAGGGGCTATAAAAACAAAGCAAAGTGGGATTTCACAATCAAACGAAAAAAGAAAAGTGGGCTTAGAATATTTTATTTATTTAACATTCAACTGGAAAACTTTTTGGAACTGTAACTGAAGATAGTTTTTAATTAAAGTATATTATATTTTTAATTAAAGCCATTTCGCTGCTCTGTAACCCACTGTAACTCGTTTCAGCTTCCATCTCCCCTCTCAACCCTTCGTCAACACGCTCTCCGCACGCAATTCATTAAATTGAAATATTTTGCAGATCGATCATTCCGCCCGGCCAGAAGTCGAGGTCCTTTGTGCGCGGCGCGGCCATCCTTCTCCGCATCTCGCTCCTGCAGCGCAGACAAATATGCAAGCCTTTTAGGCACCAATTATTGTGTGTGTGGCCAGGCAGCAGCTTACCCCTTTCCGAGGACGAGAAACCCCTTTCTCCCCGATCCACTTTCCCCTGGCCCGCATGTCTATTAATCTCTTTTATTGTTGTTCAAAGCGCACGGAACACTTGTGCAAATAGCAAAGACGACTCCAGTTTTTGGGCATGTGCAAAGTCAGTGCACAAATATAATGAGAGGGATGGCGGAGCTAGGTGGGGTTATGGATGTGGATGTGGCAGGCCCAGTTTCCACAGCTCTCAAAGATGCCGCGCGCGCGTGTGTTTTGGACACGCGTCCGAGCAAAAAGGGTGGCGTCCTCGTCCTTGGTGGGTGGAGGATGCAAAACGGGGCGGTGGTGGTGGTGAGTGATGAGCGTGCATGGGGTTGGCATGTGGAGGAGTGGGTGGCATGCACATCTTTGCTGATTGCATTCCCCGCTGCTCGGCCTTGCCCACTCACCTTGTTTGTCGCGCAGCAGGCTCCTGGTTCTGGTCCTGCTCCTCCCGGATACCACTCCTTAGCTCCTCATCCTGCTGATGGCCCATGTCCTTCACCACGTGCTGCCTCTACGTGCCGCCGTATTGATGTGGGTTATTGTTATAGCCCGAGCGTCGTTATTAACGTTGCACACAAATTGGTTCGAATTCTGCGAAAATGCAAGCGGGGAGCAGGTTGAAATGGCCGCTGCACGGGGAGAAAAATTCTATATATTTCAAGATGCACCAAAGAAAATTATATAGGAACTTTATGCTTAAATAAGTGTAAGTATATAAATAAAGGTATCACGAAATACTTATGAACTTAGCTTATAAAATAGAATTTATGAAGATCTTCAAGACAATATTGCTGTTACCATTTTAAAATAATTTTAGAAATTATTTAAACTCCTTTGGATCTATAAATTATACGTAGGAAATGTTATATGCCCTTAAATGTTTAACTAAGAACATATTCTTTTAATTTTAATATTAAAATATCGTTTGAAACATGTTTTAAGACTTATTTAAATGTTTTTCTCAGCAGATTAATCCTATATTGATAGAAATTAGTTTATTTTAAACTGTTTAATACCATAAAATACTCAAATTTTTGCCTGTTCATCACCTTTTATGCCTCCCGTTTAGGGTTGATGAATATGCAACCAGAATGTCCTGCTCTTGGACTGAGGTGTGTTTGCAGCAAATACTGGTGGAGTGCAGAGCACACGCAAAGATGTGTCAAGTAGTGTTCTGCTCCGAGGGGGATTAAGATGGCCTGAGATCTCGCCCTGGGAGGTGGGTGTTCCTTCCATTGTTGCCCCTGAAATAGATGAAGTCTCTCTCACGACTTGCGTTTCATCTGGCATCCATCTTGGCATTCCCGGCCGACTTAACCATTAATTATGTTTACATGAAGAAGACCCCGTGCTTATTATGGTATTCTTTCGGCATTAACCCGCCCATTGGCAGTGATTCTCCAATTTATTTCCCGACTGCCACATGCAAGGATGGCTAGGATTACACCCAGCCCAGGACTTCCTAGCACAGTTTTCCCACAGGCTGCGTTGACATTTGTTAAGCCGTCCCCATATGGGGAACTTAGGTGAAATGCGCTGCGCCCTAATTTCAGTTTTCATTTTTTACGGCTCTCCTCCGTTCGAGTATTTTCAAGTGATTTAGTGCAATTAGTATAATTAACACAGCGCGTAAGACGAGACAAAGGCGGCATTTGACAATGACAGTGAAATTGAGAGCGGAAAAGGGAAGACGAGGAGATGTGAGCCACATGTCCCACATGCCAACATGTGTTCCCGCCCAGAGCGGAAAATAATTCCCTGAAAAAACGTAAGTGAGCAGCGAATTGTTGAAAAAAATAGAAGCCTATTTGTTTTGTTCCTAGGAAGGAGTAAGGATTTTTAAGAAAATAAGGCAGATTTTGTATTACCTTTGGGGATTAATTATATTCCCCGGGATACAGATTTAAAGTTGCTTAACTTTCTAGGACAATTTTTAAAAATTGCGCATATAGCAGGGTCTTCTAAAATCCACTTGACATGTTTCTCTATTTGCACTCTCGAAACGAGTTTCAGTTTTTAAACCTTCGAACAAAGAATTGTTTTGCCTGAAACTCCGAAATGCCAAGGCATAATTGAAAGTGCAGGCCAATTATTCCTTCGTCTGGTGTCCGTTGGAATCATGATTCATGGGCAAGGATGGCTTTCGGCTTTCGCATGGAGGGCGGGCTTTCAGCTTCCTGAGCGGCACAAAAGTCAACACTTTAGTGCAATTCGAAGCAATTAACATTGACAGTAAATATGGAATTTGAGCAGGAATGCCTACGAGGCAGGAGTCGCAGATGGAGTCGAAGTTGAGGTTGGAGTTGGAGTTGGAGTCCTAGCTACCTGACACATCCTGCACCGAGTCAACTTCATTTGCATGAAAGTCGGCCGTGTTCATCAGCATTATTTCCCCCCAGGTAGGGAAGCAGGATGCAGCAGCCTAGTGCAGGAATCGGAACCGCTACAGCTTCACCTGGAGGCAACCCGAGTTACTGCCAGTTGCCAGGTGCGTGTTTCTGTGGGATGGAAGCATATATGTAATATGTGGGGGAAAAAGAGGAAGGCAGGACAGCAGGAGGTGGCCGTGTGCGTGCTCGTCAATGACAACTGGAAATTAGTTTAATAGTCCAACTCGAAGTCGAAGGCGAACTCGCAGTCAGAGCCAAAGGTAAACACACACCGAGGGCAGCGCATGTTGATATAGTTATTTTTTTATGTACAGAACCAATAACTGTGATACGTGCAACTGTTAAATTAAGTTAATCACACGGGAATAAGTCATATTTGTGGGCGATTCCTATGACTTGGAAAAACTAACAACCGTGAGTTGAACTCCTTCCAAATTAGCCTAATAAGCGGCAGGCAACGTAGTAATCACCTAAATAAGCAGGGGATTCCGCGAGGATTCACAGCTTGACAGAGGAAATCATAAATCGAATTAAGCTACCCAGCTGCCAGCCAAATAATTTCCACAGCTTGTTTGCGCAACTTTCAATCTTTTAAACCGCAAAAAAAGAGAACTGCAGTTAAATCGAAGCGCCAAAAATCCAAAAATCCCATTTGAAAATCCAATTTGATAAATAGAAAGCAATAAATTCAATAATAGAAGACTCGCTGCGTTGTCGTCGGTCGGGTAAAATCCAACCCAAAGCCCTAACCAAATATTTCCGCATTTGCGCAAATTTAGAGCACAAATTAGCAATCTGCCCGGATTTATGAAATATGTGAAAATCGTGACAACAATAACAGAGCCGGATCCGGATCCAATGGCAACATTAACCCCTGCACCATCTAGCCGCTGTTGCAACAACTGCCCTTCGGCAACTCTTCCTCCCCCTCAGCCGGAAAAAAAATAAATAAAATAGGAAACCCAAACAGCTGAGTAACTAAAAATGAAGCCAATATAAAGAGAGCGAGCCGCAATAAAAACTGGGCTTGGTCCGAGCTGGAAAAGTCATTGCCCAAAAGGGGGAAGTTTGCCTGGTATTTAGGGGGTGGTTCCGGGTGGGATTGGAACTGAGAAGGACGGGTGGGTGGGTGTCTAGCGCTGGGCGTCATAAGTGCATAAAATGCTTTTGTGCCTCGCACAAAAAGCGAAGCGAAAAGTTTAATTTTCTCCCAGGCGATGGGCAAGTGTGAGTGCCGGGTAACCAAATCCGTTTAGATCGAAAACACAGCAGCAGCAACAGCAACAAAAAAAATATAAAATGTATAATAAATGTAACAAATGACGCACACGGTGGGTAGGCCAAAATGAATGGTCCGCTGGGTGGGTGGGTACACTCAAAGAAACTACCAGAACTAACTATGGTTTTGAAATCTTTTAAAAAGGTGTCTAAATGTTTGCTACAAATTGTTAAATTGTTTAAAAAAACACTGAATTTGGTGCCTCAAACTTCTCATTGCATACTTTTAGACACATTTTGAAGTGATTTAAAAACTTCAGTGATTAAAATTGAACAAAAAATTGTTTCTCAAATCATGAGATATGGTTAATTCGAAAATACAGCCTTTACTGCAGTTTACTTTTTATATACTATTTATTTTATTTTTTTTTAATATCTATTAAACTATGTCTAATATGGGATTATTAACAAATTAACTCTTTATTTTAAGCCCTTAAAAAAATTCCTCTTACGTGTAGAGTTTCTCCAGAAAATAAACATCAAGAAGTAAATAGTTTGATTTCAAACTTACGAAAATACCCCCTCTAGAAAGTCAACATTTCTTCACGAAACTCAAATTAATTAATATATTTTTAACAACTCTCATTTAATAAGAATTTTCTACTTCTCAGGTCAGTAAACTTTCCCTCAGTGTGGCTGCTGCGCCCGCTCCGGTTTCCCTGGCGAAGGGCGTTTGCCATTTCAGATTAATGCCCGGCGGCGTCATATGAGAAGAACGATCGTCCCCGTGTGTATGCACTTATTTGACTAATGTCTTTAATAAAAAATTACACAAATTGCAAGGGGAAGTGAAAAATTGGCAGTACGACCGTCCTGGCAGTGCCTGTAATTCTTGCGGCTTACAGAAATTTAGCATTTCGTGGGGGCGAGAAGCTGCCACCCCCAGGAAACACAACCCTTACGCTTTTCTTTTTTAATATTTACTAATATTGACAATACTTAAAAATTTGGACGAACCCGGGGTGGAAGTTGAACCAATGGCCCATGGTAACCAGAAACTTTGACATATTTATAGTTGAGGCAGTAGAGGAGGGGCTGCAGGAAATAAAACCCAACCTTGACAATTGTAAAGTGGTGGAACGATAGCTCTGATGATGGTGGTGGGTTGCGATGGGATTTACACAGTTTTTCAAGTGCTCGCAAAGCGACCGCCGCCCATCGGTCCCTTGGTGACTTATTAAGGGTTGCATTTAGCGGGCTTTGTGTCATTTCATATGCAAATTGGATTAAAAATGAATCGCATTTTACAATCCCGTATCTGTGTCTGTTTCGTTATATTTTTTTCGCTGGCGTTCTGGCGTTTTTCTGGCCACGCGCTTCCCAAATTAGGCCTCCTCGGTCTTATTGGCATAATGCCATAAATAACATTTCCTATTGCCCATTTATTAACTGGGAAAATGCCTTTGATGTTGACAATTTTCATGGAGGCGCGCGCCGCGTTGCGCATTTCGCTTGATGCCCAATGCCCGATGGCAACCCTAAGCCTATCAAGCGATTAAGTTTTCTCAGATGCTGGTAGAGACTGATTTGATTAGACGTCTTGTTTAAGGTTGCTAAGCTCATGTCCTGCAATTAAATATAGAAAACTCAAGCAGTTGGACTTGACATTTTTCAAGGGGGAATAACTTATAAACTCTGACAGCTCAGGGCATGATTGCAAAAATAAGAAAGAATGATAAAGCCGAAAGCCTTGACAAAGAGATATCTGGTAGGTAATGTTATAGACATAGTTCTCACTTCTTCTTAAGAAGAGTTAAGGAAAAGGTTAAGAAATGGGTGACAATTCTAAGTATTCACCTATTTTGTGCTTGTTAAATCGTATAAAAAATTGTGGAGAAAAGCAAAAGATAAAATCTATTCGTTGTTGATTTTTTTAAATATATTTGATTTCTTTCGGGTCTCTTTTTGTTGTAATGTAGTAGAGTAGAGGCTATATCAGGAGAATCTTGATTAACACAGATTTAAAATAATGTTTAATCGTTAAATAATAACTATATCCTCAAGCAGTTGAAATTATAACCACAAAATATACTTAAATTGACGAAAAAGTCAGTGTACGGCAACAAGCCCAAGCAATATTTTATATTTATAAATGTTTTACAGAAGTCCAATATACTCACGTATCAAGTCATCCGTAACCACTGTCCATTAACCACCTTCAACTACCTTTAACCACCACTTTCCACACTTCATAAACTGGGGAAATAACAAACCTTTTACAAACCGAAAATATCATGATTTATGCTTCCTGGCTGCCAACAGCGATTTCTTGGAACCCCGAATCGATCTCGGACATTTATTCCATGTTTGGTAAATGTCAATGACAGGACCTGGCCCGGGTCCTTGGCCTGCAGCTTGCGTTTCCTGTGTGGATCCTGGCCATGTGGCGGGCGCTCATTTGCCTGCCGCCTGTCACAACAGAATGTTAATGTGCGCGGCCCATTAATGGTTTTTCGAAATTATCCTTTACCCGCATTGTTGTTGGCCAGGGAGATTTATGTCTCTTATTGTTTCGGCTGTTTTAGGGTTGCTTGACTTTCACCTGGCCGGGCAAATGCACAAATTTGTGGGCAGGCGCCCTGCAACAATGCTAATCTGTGCGCGGGAATCACAGATCTTCGGGGCTGTAACTCGACTCTTCCCGGGCGATTTGTCAGATTGTAATTCTATATCTGCCGCAGAAACCCTATTTCTGTCCGTTGCTACCCCTCCTGACCCCGATCTCTGATCTGGTGTTGTAGCGCGTGTTTTCAACAGTTTGTTGCAGATTTTGTGCATTTATCATGAGAGTGCGGCTGGCCATCCCCCAAAGATTTCGCTGGGAATGGGAAATGTAACGCGTGCCGGGGCATGTGGCTTGGGTTTTAGTATTAAATTGTTTTGCGGTCGCTCTGATAATCGGGCAATCGTACAATATATTTTATTGGAGTGGCTTGGGCCTGGCTCTGGGAATGGTTCGGGGTCCCTCAAAGGGCGTTTTCCTATTTGCAGCTCATGTATAATTTAAATTAAATATCTCTGCCTATTGCTGGCATTAATCAGGCAAAAAGTTGCTCGCTATTGGAGAGGTAAATAACACTTCAAAGGGCCGAGTGTCCCTCTCTAAAAACCGGACTTAATCAGAGCCTTTCCAGCCAGGTTTCCTGCCCATTCCATTGCCATTTCCCTCATCATTCTATTTCACTTTGGGGTAGATCAAACTTTCCCTTTGCCTCCCCCCAAAAACCGAAAATGACTGCACATTTGTTTTCCCACAGAAAAGAGTCCTCTCCTCTTCCTCTACCTCAAGCGTTATTGATCACATTTTTTGTGTGTCGAAAAATACATATTTTCGAAACCTTTTGGCCACTCATAAAATGCAAACAGAGAGCCCTGTCGGGGCCATGATAAATATGGAGCTTCCGGTTGGGGTAACTAAGACATCGGCAGGCAAATGAAGAGCCGGCTCCTCGGAGAATAAGAGAAATGGCTGCAATGCATACGTCATTTAACCCCTTTGCGCCATATTTTTCATAAGCTGCCCCACTTTGGGTGATTTCTATTTTTTCGGCCACACAGACAGACAGAGTCTGGCTGTCTGGCTGTGTGGCTGGCTGGTAAAAGGATGCGTATCCTGGCGCTGTCCTGCCGCCGTCGATAAAATATGTGAAGGGGCGGCTGGCCCGCACGTATAGAGACATTTATTGATAGATAGCAAACGCATCGCTTGAACCCTTTTACATTTGATGAACGTATCGAATTCCCCACATATTGCCAAAAGCGGCAAATTTATGGCTGTTTGATTTATTTTAACTTTTAACACGCCCCAGCAAAATGCTGCCAAAGAGGCGTGCCGAATGCGACTGCCCAATATCGTCAATGGGAGAGTTGTTCCTGGGTTCCGAGTCCAGTCTCCTGATTCCTGGTTCTGGATTCTCGATTCATATGGGGTAGTTCCCCTTGACCTCTGAACCCAGCGCCACAAATCTCTTAATAACTCCAAGGGACCCTCGCGTCTGAGGAATTGGAATTGGTTGCCATTATTGAAATATGCGCTTGTTGCGGATCTATAAAAAGAATTATAAACTCCCTTTATTAAACGACTTTATTTTATATGCTGCATAAAAGGAAGTAATTGAATGGAAGCTTAAAGTATAAAAAATTTTTGTTGTGGGGAAGTTTTTATCACATTTTTCTGTAAGGTTTTCTTTTGAAGTTGAGTGAGGAATTTGTAAAGAATATTATAACTAGGAATTTGGATAATGTGATGTTATATTGTTTCGGGGGTAAATATTTGCAATTTTTTCTAGAGAGTGATAGATAAAGCTTTAAAATGATTCATTTATTTATGAATTAAATAAAATACCCACTTCCTATAATAAATTTAAGCATGTAAGCATTGGAATATAAAAAAACAGGTATTTAGAAATATCTAAAAAACTGGTTCAAGGAATTTTATTTTATTTATATTTATATTAAAAAATTAGTCAAAATAAAAATCCCTGAATATATTTTTCCGGGGTCCCTTAGAGGTATTCAATTACTTCACTTCGTTTGCACCCGATTTGCGATTCCAGGGGCGGTATAAAGGGCTCATCAGCGTTATTAAACCCGGCGCTCCTTCACCTTCCGCCTACCTCAATTCGCGGAATCCGGTCCAATCACAACTCCACACCATTTGCGTATTACGCTTCATTATGCAGATTTCTTGCCGCCGGTTGAGTTGAGTCGAGTTGAGTCGCGTTCTTTATCCTCCGCTCCTCTTATTTGTTATTGTTGCATGGCTTGCGGCTTGAAAAAATATTTTTATTTAATTTATTTATGAATGAAGCGGCGTTGCGGCGGGTTGCTGGGTGGTTCGGTTGGTGGTAGGCCTGGCAATAAAGGCGGCTGCCACACACTCCCCGAAAGCGCGCAAGCCCATTACCATTTCGCTCGTGGTGCCTACCGCATTGTCACATAGATAAGCCGCGTCTGGCTTAACTCATAAAAAAGTGCCGGGAAAGGATAATAAACCAGCACCAGCGAGCGCGAAGGAGACAACGCGTGCGGATTTAAATTTCAACAAAAATAAACACAGCAAATAGTCATGAAAAAGGAAAGACGTACACTCGGAAAAGAAAGTTTCTCAAGTCAGTTATTAATCGAGGAATCGATTTCAAAGAAAATCTACTACTTAAACCTTTGATACTTAAAAACAAGATGACAACTTATGGTTTTGCAAATGTTTTCAAAAGTTATCATACAATTTTTGAATGTATTTTAGACTAAAATAATGGTTAAAATTTAACTTTTATAATTTGGCTTATAACGATTACGGACTCTGATTTTAGTTTCTAGTATACAATAAGACTCCCTTTAATTTATTATTTTTATTTAAATGAAAATACTTTCCTTAAATGTGATCTGAAATTCCTTTCATCAACTTCCTTTCTCTTTAAAATTATTTTCAGAGCTCTCATTCCATTTCATTTCTCTCGATGTACGTTTGTAGGTAAAGTTAAGCCCGAGGTTGAGACACAGAATTCATGGCCACGGTGGGAAATATTTGTAGTCCGCACAACAACAAGCATTTCCAAAACGTTTTCAACTCTAGTTTCGCCTCAATAATGACAATAATCAAAAACTCTGAGAGCCGACGTTTTCGTCTCGCCTTTTGTTATTTGCCGCCCCACAGGCCGGGACTGAGAAATGAATTTAAAATCAATTTGCGGTCAGCACACAAAAGCAGCCATGAGGTAAACCGCAAAGACAACAATTAAGCGTAACAAATGATTATGAATAGCCATTTTTCTACGCACGGTATGGTATGTTCTTCGGTGAGAAACGGAGCCCCGAATGTAATGATATTTCTGACAGGGCTTGGCCGGCCACGATGCCACGATGAATGAAGCCAAGGAATTTGGAATACTACAAACTTAATGCCTTGTGAATGAGTCCGACGACAGGCTGTCTGAGAATTATTTGTGGGCAAGATGTTGCTCCATTTTACAGAGACGGGTTCTAGGAAGTGCATTGTGTTTTATTAAGAATCAATTTGAGTCGGAAAAATACTGATTGATTTTACAAAATTAATTCTAGAGACTTATGTGTGGTCTTAATCTCATTTTTGTCAACAAAATGTAAGAATATGCCTAAGAACTACCAGAATTAATTATATAAATTAGAGAAGTCATTTTATAATTTGAATAATATAACTTTTAATTAATTAATAATAAAACCTTTGTGAAAACTTTTTAATTTAAGAATATGTGCACATTTTAATACAGATATAGAACAAACTCTTTAATATATGCTTTAAATAACAAGCTCCTAATTAAAGGAACATATACCCATAAAAACACATTTTCTTTTGCTGCCAAGTGCCACAAATACCTAAAAATAGCAATAATATAAGCACGTGGAAACATCAAAAGGTGTGACGACATCCAATCAAAAACCAGTTCCAACAATAAATATCAGCAGAAGCTAAAAATAGAACCCGTGGCAATCAAAGCAAATGCGAACATCTTCACAGCGACGGGGTTGCGCTGTTCATCGGCATTTGCTGCTTGCCGTCCAACAGCCCGGCTAGCTCAGTCGGTAGAGCATGAGACTCTTAATCTCAGGGTCGTGGGTTCGAGCCCCACGTTGGGCGAAAACAAATTTTTTCCTTTTTTATTTTTTTATTCTTTCATTTTAATAAAATTAGTTATTTACCAAACCATATTTTTAGAGTAAATGATTTTTAGCAAAATTCTTTCAACAAACAACAAAGCTTTTATGGAAAATTGGTTACAAGCCAAAGGGCATTTTCCAAAAAATTGGAGACCCCATTGAATATTTAAGGCCTTATAAAATTGTATTAAATTAATTTGGCTGACAAATATTTGCTGGATGCTAGCGAGTGAAAGTCATTGTTCGGATTACACAATATACGCGCATGCATAATTGCATAACGGTTCAAAAGCAAATGAAAAATTCAAAAAGTGCCCTAAAAGCGGGAAACCAGGAAGAGCCGAGAACCCCTTTACCCTTTACCTCCACCAGCCGCAGGACAATTTATAAATTTAACAAAAAACCCTACACAAAGCGGTATGAAAGGCAATTAGAGAGAGGAGCACACAGACTCCCTTTCTCATTCGCGTTTTATTCTGTTCCATGGAATATTTTCAGTTTGCAGTAAAAATTAGAGTGGGATAAACAAATACATTTATTACATGCGAATACGGCCAACAAATCCCAGCCAGCCAGGTTTTATTGTGCGTGCCACGCCCCCCGCACAGGCCAGAGGGGACGGAAGGGCGGGTGGTCGGGCATACACGTGACTTTAAAGCTCAGGGGATTACATTGAACGCAGTTTTGTGTGGGATTTTCGTATGCAAAAAGCTTAGGAAATTAATGCGCAGAAGGAAATGCATTTAAATTATGTGGGTGAGTGAGTCGCGGTGGAAGGAGGAGGCGTGGTTTTTCGCCGAGGTGTCCGCCGTGACGGAGGGACAGACAGCTGCCAACCGCCGTCGCCGTCGCCGCCAACCGAGCGCCGCCCGCCCGCATTAATTTATAATTTCGCCGGAGGAGGTTTACACATTTAATGGCATTGGCACTGGCACCGGCTCCGGCTCTGGGTCTGTGGTGGCGGCGGCGGCGGCGGCTTACAAATGAATACAAATTGCAGTTTGAACTTTGAGTTTACAATTTTGTAATTAACGGCCAACATTTTGCATCATAATTCCCGCGCAGCGAAAGTATTTGGGAATTTAATTAAGTTGCATTGGCCACGCAGATTTATTCGCAGCAGCGGGGTGGTTTGCCCTTGTCCTCGAACCCATGCTTCTTTTCTGCCAACCCTTTGGCCGCAGAATTTTCTTGAGCAAAAGTTTTTTAATACCCCTGACTGTCCAGAAAGGAAACACATAAATTTTGTCGGCTCGGCTCGGGCAAATAAACATTATGCAGCAGTTTTTAAAACGTTATTGAAAGGAACACTGTCCCGAAGGGTTGGGCTGGGCACAGCTACGAGGTACAGAGGTCAAACGGTGGAAATCCAGCCAGATTACACGATTTGCTGTTCGGCAAAGTTTTTACATTTTAAGCCCTGTTGATGGGTGCACTGAAAGTATAATTTTTTATTTTAATGTTCGGAATTTTCTAAGTTCTCTGACAACGAAAAGTGTCTTTTCTTTCTACGGTTAAATCTTAAACCCTCTCTGTTTTAGATTTAGGTTTTTTTTTTTTTCGTTAAAACAATTTCTTTTCATTTAAATAATGTTATATTATTATTATATTATATATTTACCACTTTCAGTTGACAGTCATTCAAATTTTATTCTACAAACTAATATGTATTCTTCATTAATTAATTTCGAATGAATCTTTCGAATTAATCGACAAAATTATATAAATACAGATGACGTTTTCTTCTGATATAATCCCAATATATGTTACTTGCAGTTCCTAATAAAAAATCCTCAATGAAGAACTCATTTTTCTAACGATCTTTCTTAATATTTAATCAATAATTATATATGTTTTTCTCTACGAGTCTCCTTGGATGTAAGTGTAATATATTATATAGAAAACCTTATAAAGTGTAACAAAAATTATCCCTGTGTATATCTGGGCTACCCTTTGGCAGCCTCGGTGCTGATTTGACTCACCTTCTGCTGACGTATGACATTGCAGCATCAATTGCTCATGAGCACACGTAATGAAATCGCTCGGAGAATGGATGGATATATGGATGGGTTGGGTCGGCATGGGGGATGGGGATATATTTCTCGGCCGAGGTTGAGGGCATGTCGCTGTTGCCCTTGGTCATTAACAGCGTTAAGCCCGGGACCAGACCGCGCCGGAAGGATGTCGTGGCCGGGTGACGTGTGTGTTTGCACCAACCAAGCGACCCACACACACCCATCCCTCCCTCCAACCATCCATCCTGCGAAAACCCCAGCCCTGAGCCAGTCCATGAGCGTTGTCATTAGCGCTGCTCGTGCGCCGTTATCCCTTTTTAATAAGGTTTACTCAGCATTTTTTGCCGGCTTGCTTCGTTTTTCATTGTTTGTTTGCCGGGACCTCTCTCTCTCCTTGCAGTTATGTTGTGTTTATTATGCGAGATTTGCGAGAAATTGAACAGCCTCCGACCCTGGGCTCAAGCATCAATCAACGGAAAGATTAATAATGTGAAAAGTTCAAAAAACTCGGGATTTCATAGGCTAGGCAGCTAATTGTAAATGTTTTGTAATTTGTTGGGTGTTTAGTAGGTTTGGAAAAGAACTTGTCCAATACTCCAGTTTGCTTTTAACTTTGAAAAATATTAAAAAGCGAAAACAAAAATGTTTAAATTATTGGTAAACATTTATTTATTACTACGTTATTATTAAAATTACTAGAATAATAATTATCACTGCAATTAATTTCATTTTTAAGTACAAAACACTTTTTCCAACAATTACAGACTAAATAAAGTATGATTATTCCTTAGCCTTCCAGTAATTGTGATGTTCAAAGCGTAAAGCTAGATTTATAACCCTATTATTATGCCAATACTTCTCTTAAAGATAAATCAAGGTTCTGATGGGTGTTCTAAAGAAAGAACTCCTTATTTGGACCGACCGAGTTCATTTGATTCACACTCACGCTCCTCCTCACGGGCACACCTTGTAATTCGCGACTCCTTGGGATGGCTTTATTTCGCCTTCACCATTTATGGACTATTTCCTATTGTGTATTGTGTAGTGCAGTACCATCGTGAGCCGCCATTAACCATTATCTAACCAAATAAGCAATGCACTTCCATTCCGTCGACTAATCTGCCTACGTGCCGCGCACACCACATCGCAATGCCGCCTAATGCCCGCGCTGTAAAAAAGATTTAATAATGGGCAAAAACCTTGAGCGTGCACTCGAAATTAAATTGTTATCAAATCGATCAAAGCCACAGCATCATTATCTCAGCATTAGCTGTTGAGGCAAAAAAACCCGCAGAACAAAAAGTCGGCAAAAAGGGCTGACGAGAGGAAAACGTGCTTGATAAGCGATTTAAAATGCAGCGAACCAGCTGGAAAATAAGGGGTTGTGGGGCACAAAAAGGGGGTTTTGTAGTTTTTTGCACTCCCGGGCCCAGACCCTTCCCCCTGCGCAGATTTCCGAGGGCGCTGTGTTGAGTGGGTTTCGTGTCCGGCGCCTGGACGCAGCAATAACTTCTAATTAATACACGAAGAGCATAACGAAAGCTAATTATGAAACTAATGAGCTTGTTGGCAATGCAACAGCGGCAGCGGCAGCAACAAGAACCTGGCCAAGAAGCACGAATCAGCCAGCTTGGCCAGCTGAAAGTGGAAAATAACAAAAGCGGCAAAAGGGGGCTCTGCTCCAAGTGTTAACGACGGTGTGCTCAACATGCCGAGCGCCGCTCCAGGTGCGAAATACCACAGAAGAGTGAGCGCGAACGATTCCACTCGGTCACCCCTACCAGCAAACACACTCACACATGGGTAGAAGCACTGACAGAAATTTTTAGAAAAGTCAAGCACTGATTAAAAGATTTTTAGTGATAAGTAAAAATTACAAAGGGTTTATCGGTAATTTATCCCAAATGAAAATGCTCCCATAGATATGATCCTGAAATTAAGAAACCGCGTTCTCAAATACGTACTTCTATCATTTTGAGTATGGATTTCCGAAAAATTCTTAGCTTAATTATTTTTCCTCACTTTGAGAACAAAAAAACTCATAATGAGTACAAATGTACTCACACCAAAATTAAGAAATCTTTGAATAAATGCATTTAAAGGGTGGTAAAAGCCCTTAAATCTAAGTGGAGTTTCCTTAAATAATATTTTAGAAATTTAAATCCAATTTTAACTTAAAAAAATCTATTTCTTTCTCTGTAACAGCTTGTACGCAGATATTTCATTTCAATTTCCTTTTTCGTTAGCGCGTCTTTTTAGCATACTTGATTATGGTCTTTGGCCGGCAAAAGGCAAGGAGGCAAAGAAGAAGATGGGGCTGGGCCCTGGACGTCGCCGGCCATCAGTCACTTATGCTCACGGCCCGTCACTCAAAGCGGGCTCACACACACACACAACAGACTACGCCCCGCCATGGTCCACACCTACCTCCACTAAATAACAGAGCGGGACGTGGTCTTGGCGAACAGCGAGGCAGTGGAGGGGCCAGAGAGAAGACCACGATGACTTCGTTCCACGGACGGT
This sequence comes from Drosophila auraria, assembly GCA_008042615.1. Taxonomy (NCBI): domain Eukaryota; kingdom Metazoa; phylum Arthropoda; class Insecta; order Diptera; family Drosophilidae; genus Drosophila; species Drosophila auraria. Next base: position 22,131 of record VNJW01000956.1, on the reverse strand, counting down.
CACTGCGATTGGGATGGTTAGTGCTAGTGTTGGCTCGTCCGGTGAGCCGCCGCTACTGTCATTATCTTGTTAACTTGTTGTTACGTCAGCCGGCCAGCGAGTCTGAGTCTGCCTGCGAGCTTGCATGTACGCGGCCGCGGCTCGGAAGGACAGCAGCGATCGGTCGGCTGGAACTCCAAAGAGGAACTCGAATGGAACTATTAGAATTATCATTGTAATATCTTGAAACATGACTTTAAATCTGGGTGTCACAAGATAGGAAAAGCAAATTGAAGTAGGCGGCAATGGGCATATATTTGAAACTTTTGTTTAGGTAAATGGTTGCTGATTGAAAAGTTGTTAAGATTCTACAAAAATTGAATTCGGAGCACTAAAATCAGACTTGAATTTATAAATAATTCTGATTTAAAAGTCCGAATGCTGGGATTTTGGTAAAAATATATCAATAAGAGGCTTTATCACACAGATTTTATAATTATAAGTCAAGAAATAGTATTTTTAGATAAAAAAGTAAAAGGATTTATTTAAAAGAACATTTTCTTGTTATGTAAACATTTTTTAGATTGTATAGTAAAGTTTTTACCAAGCAAATCCTATTAGAAATCTTACATTTTAACCCTATTTAAATATATAACTGAGGTTGGCCTATAATATGTAAATTGGTTTAGGCAATTAACTTACTATATTAAATGATTATGGCTTACGAACAAATTTTAAATATTATAAACGAGTTATTACTTTATTTTCTTTAAGCAAATTATTTAATTAAAAATCCTTTTTTATGCACAAGAATTTTTCTAGCACTTGGAACTAAATATATTTAAATAAAAAAACTCACATAGGTTCTATGTTCTTTATAAATTCCCTTCAACAAATAAAATCACATTTCCCACCGCCTTGACCGCGAGTGTTGAATGCCCTGAACCCACATTAGTGCTCACTTACAGCGTCATCGTGTGTATCTCGCTTAAATTCGTCTGGCCGGGACCAAACCCGTACTCGTACTCGGACCCATACCTCTTTCCAGTCCAATTCCCATCGCCTGTACCCGTGCCCTTGCCCCTGTCCCAGTACCTGCCCTTGTCCGTGGCCTTTCCCGATGTGTAATAATAATATACACACAGGTGTCCCAGGCTCTTTTGGCCAAGGGGGCTATGCCAGCTTCGTACCTCATCAATAAGCCTCGGAGGAGGGAAGGGCCTGGGTCTGAGTCCGGGCATTGGCGCTGCATGTAGCACATGTAGCGGCGATTACGCGTAATAATCATCATAATCAAAAGTCGCAACACGAAATGAGTTTCGACTTGTTGTGGCCGCTGCCGCTGCTGCTGCTTCTGGAGGATAACCAGTTAGGGATTGCGCCGGTCCCGCGCTCCACATAGAATTGATTAATATTGGCCCTGGCCATCGGAAATGCGCCGGCTCCCGAGCCCTCTGATTACGACACGACATCGCCATAGTTACAGCGGAGGAGTTCCATTCTGGCCAAGAGGCCAAGAGGAGGAGGTGCCACGGTCCAGTTCCTGACCCATCAAACTAATTTGGCGGCATCAATCGGCGGCGGCGGCTCACTGGGAATAGCGTTGGCCCAGGCCCTCGCAAATGGATTAGGACCAGGGCCAGCGATAATTAACATTAGCCAAGGAGTGGTATAAAAACTTTCTTCATCATATGCGGAAATTATTCCGGAATGCTGTGTAATTACGGGGTTCAGGAAGCCCATAGTTTAGTGCCTCATCTGGAATTATGATGTAATTACTCTCGGCGTTGGTGTTATGTAAATGCTCTGGAAACAAATATGGTTTGCTGATGGACTCATCTACCAACCATGGTAATTATTTTTTAAAAAGGTTTTTCATAGGATTTGGTATTTCAAAATCCCTGATGTTATACCTTATGTATCATCTTAGCTCTCAACTTCTTTATGGCTCTGAGACACTTTTTAACCCAGCATGTACGAGCCACAATCTTCTTGCGGCCACAAGATCAGACACTAGCCAGGCCGTAATTCCTGGCTAAGAGAACCATTTTGGCTCTGGCCGGGCCATTCGTGTTTTTCGCCGCAACTCTATAAACACAAAAAATAATAATTAACTGACCATCAAATCAACAGCACGTACTCCCTACGTGAGCATAATTTCGCTCCCTGCACACCTTGATTGCCGATTTCGATATGTTCGGGGGCTACGTGCGAAAACGAGAACTAAAAGTTGACCCGGCCAGCCTGCCTGAAACTAAAGCCCTAAGCCTGCTGGACCCTGGTCTCCTCCTGGGGGAGTGGGGATTCTGGAGACATTGGCTTCAGTGCGTACCCGCCCCGCACTCCGTTGTCGACGCATAATTAATATGGCGAAATGAGTACAAGACAAGGCTGTCATTGGGGTCCTGCGCATTTGCATTTGATTTATTCCTTAGAACCCGGGGCTCTCGGCCAAAGTCAGGCCATAAAACTCGGCTCAAGTGCAAATGCGCTCAAATCTGCACTTAGAGCCGCCCTCCGTCCCGCAGTGAGTGCGAGTGTGTATTACTATAATTAAATTGAAAATTACTGCCAAGCAATTGCAATTGTCCACCCGAGTGGACCTTAATAATGGGTTTGTGTGTGGCCCTAATCATTGTCTGTGCATCTGTCTATGTCTCCGTCTCCGTCTCCGAGTCCATGTCCTTGTCCTGCGAAATGTTTCGGGGGTTGGCCGGCCGAGCCACGCATAAGTTATAAATTATGCATCTATGCATAATTTACAGCCGTAAGGTCAGACAGTTGCATTTGCCAGTTCACTGCCAGGCCGGCCCCCTCAAGGCAGTGTCGCACTTTATGGATATCAACTCTCAGGGAGCTCCCCGAAATTGCATTAGGGGGAAGTAAATAATTACAGATATTTTTAGCAAGGTATTAAAGCTCATTGAGTAAGAGAAAGTAGGAATAGTAGATCAGAACCCTTGGTCCCTCAAAATGCAATCGCAAAAACTATTCTCAGATACATTTGTCTAACTTTTTCGCTCGGCACTCGGCAGGCAACCACTTGAACAGTCAACCACTTCGACAGTGGTTCATTGTACCATGCATGAGTCCTCGTCCGATCCGCTCCTCTTAACCTCCTGAAACCTAGCCGAGGCAGGGGGCAGGGTTAAGGGAGCCCCACTTCAGAACTTGTTTTTGCATCAGCTCGCAACCGCATCATTTTGATGTATTTTGCGGTTTGGTTGTTTAGCAGCGCAGTTTTTAGTGTATCATCATCACGAGTTTACACGCACGAGCTGCTGCGTTGGGTATTTTTGCATACACTCCATATATACACACACCCATTAACATACTCGGCGAGTGTATATTCCGGATATAGCTATAGCGATGTAAGGGGGGCATGGCATTGTTGTGGATGGGTTGCTGGATGCTGCCCCGGCTTGAATTATCATGCATGTGTTTGTCTTATTGCATTTTATTCAAATTTCCTACCGTGCGGTTTTTACGTTTTGCCCGAACGTACGTACGAGTACCTTCATATCGCTGCCATCGATTTGCAATTCGCAATCGCAATCAGCTTCAGTCCAGAGACCTGGAGAACTGAAACCTGGAACCTCACTGGGCCTCAGGAAACGTTGATGAATGTATACATACAGTCGACAAACAGATGTTTCTGCCTCCCAATGGAGTTGTCTGAGGCGTTTCAACAACAACTGTTGGTGAATATTTATATTGGCTTCTGTTTTGCAAATGAAAATCAATTGGAGCTACATCAAAACAGTTTATCAAACAAATAGTTCAGGTAAATAAGGTGAGGTTTTTTAAATATTGGTTAACTATTGATAAAGTTCAAAACAGTTGGTGAATCATTGGAGTTTTAGGGTTTTAATGTAAGCAGCTGTTGGTGAAACATTTAAATAGAAGAGAAATGTTGTTAAATCATAGGTATGATTAAATAATTTAAGTGCTTAGTAACCTAATTGAGAAGAAAAAACTAACGTAGTAAACAGATGTTGGTGAAACATTGGTGAATCATTAAGCTCGCTTGTGAGGGCCTGTGCTTACAACTTAAATATTTTTCGCACTTGCATACTTCAAGCCTTTGAACTTTGAATAGTTTAACCCATATTCAGCAGAAAAAAGAGTAAAATGAATTTTTTTAAATTTTTGGTTTCATGAGAATCCAAATAGTTTGCATTTCCCAACTTCCTAACCTAAAGAATCCCAATTGGTCGAATCTATATTTTCGAAAACACTTCACATATGCAGATAAATGAGAGGAGATATGGAAAAGGATAGGTGATATCCTACATCCTTTCGGCTGACCCTTTTTGACCGCATATAGGAATGAAGGTATCTCTGAAATTCCTTTCGTTTAGCTTCCGCATTATTGACCTGCCTTCATTCGTCGTCGGTGGTGGTCACGTGTGCCGGCCTCGGCCCGGCCCTTTCTAACGTTTCTTTTGGGGCTCTTCGGATGGGAAAAACCCTTTGTCTTGCACTTTATGGCCACGTAAGGGTCGACAGCTGTGTTTGTAACCAATTTGCTACTGTACAGCCAAAAATACAATAATAAAACAGGGACCGGGGAGCCCAAGCCCAAACCCAAAAAAAAGAGGAAGGAAAACATCTTTTACAGCCATGTAACTGGACTCCAACTACGGGTTATGCTGAGCATATTTTAAAGTTTTCATTTGCATTTGCGTTGTCGTGTTGGGGTTAAATGCAGGCCACCTTTCATAACCATTTGCACCTGTCGGGCCCGAGAGAGCGGGGCGAAACAACAGCCAGGCAATTAGGCTCTTAAAACAATGTGGAATAGATTGTCCGGGAATGAGGAGGAGGCAGAGCTAGAGCCGGCATCTGTATCGGCATCTCCATCTCTGGTTCCCATCTCCATCTGCATTGATTTGGGCGGCCTTAATTTGATGGCTATCGCCGGGGGATGTCCTCGCAATTGGCAGTGGCATCTGCGTGTTGGCGACACACGCACCCGGAATACCCGGCCAGGACAAAGACGACGCTCAAAATTGCTTATCAAAGTTGCACAATCGAAAAGAAGCGACGACGACGCACCAGCATAACGAGACACAGATACTCCTTCCGAAAATGCGGGAAGCGAACCCAAGTTCTCTGTGTTTTCGGTTCTCCGTATCGAGGGAGAAGGCAGGGAAGGCAGCGAGCGGTACGTGAGACGGTAATGTGTGCAAAACAAATCAAGCAACAGGGCCTCTGATATAATCAGGCAGAGGCCAAACCAGGGATGGGTTCAGACCTCTAAGAATTCCCAAGTGTTGCAGCGGAAAATTGCCAAATCATGTTCGTTATTGAAATTGATTGAGAGCTGTGTCAGGAATTTGGTGAAAAACCCCTTATTAGCTAGTGCAACTTGCGCATCTGTTATTAAATCCACGTAATGGTTAGTTCATGATTGATATTTCTTCTATAAGGAATTCTTCTTTCTTGTAGATGTTCACTTTCAGTCCGCGACATCAAGGTCTGAGCTCCATTTAATAATGTTCCATTTAGCAATTTCCTGGTGGCTTTTGCGGGCTTACTCCATTTCCAGTGCCCTGGCTGCAGCCCTGCATGAAATCACAATAGATCAAACTAATATCACATATCACTGGATCACCCATCCCTAGTCCATTTATGTATAAACTACCCAAGAGCATACGCACATAAGTGCGACGAAGGGCTTGTCAGCAGGCCATCGTTGTCGCCGCGGGCTCTTACACAGATGGGCACTGGGAAAAATTAATACTAAAGAATGTTTACTAAAGAATTATAAGCTTCAAATATTAGCAAGTAAGTAAGATGGGATACCCGGCACACAAAGCTTTGTGTTTTAAATTAAAGTAAACATTGTCTAAATATGCTTTTGTTTATGAAGTGCTTAGGTATAAAAACTTAAATTAAAAATGGCGGAATGCTCCCAAGAAAATGTAGCTTATACGGACAGATTGACGGGCAAACTGACGGACAGACAAACGGACAACGTATAATTTTTTCTTGGAATTATAATCATCAAGAATATATATATATTTTATTACTTATAAGAAATGGTAGAAATATTAGTCGAAAAATTAAGTTAGCATTTTTGTTTTATAAACTAGGAACCATTTTTTTTTCTAAGTGTCCCTCTGGGAGTTGGAGTTCGAGAGCTGCAGGCTTCGTCGCCGTTGCCGTCGCCGTCACTGTCTCCTTCTCACTATTTTTCATTTCATTGCGCCGCTGCACATGGCTGTCAACTGCCAGGCCAAGACGCAGATGGACGCGGAGATGGCAGCGGCGGCGGCGGCGTCTAAGCTGCAGCCTCCTTGGACCGAGTCCTCCGAAAAGGAAGGCTGGCGGGGGAATGGAGCGCGCGCCCGCATATCGATTTCAGCGCATTGTGCCCTGTTTGCATACAAATATCCTAAGGACATGTCACAGAGACGCACTGAGTGCCATGTCCCTTCCCCCGCCTCTGGCTGCACGTACGCATGTAAATTGTATTTGTGCGCGGGGGAGAGCACACACTCGTACTTAGGGATCCTGCGCTCCTTTCATCGGCATCCTTGAGCTGCTTGTGCTTGATTTCATTTGCCGGGGCAATTGTCTTCGGCGGCGTCTGCCTCGACTTTATTTTTGCCAAAACTTCCACGCAAATTCGAATTCCTCGCTCTTTGGCAACTTGTCAGGCCAGGCAGCCATTTTTTTCCTTCTGCCTTATTTTTATTCCAAAAAAAGTTCCAGATATCCTGGTGCATGTGCCACCAGGACCTTTGTGCCTTTGTGCGTGGTGGCGTCCGCCTTTCAGCGAAGACAGCGAATTGGCCTGCGCTTGTGCCTGCCAGTGACACTTGATGTTTAATTTCAATAACTCAGTGCTCGCAGTTTGGATTCTTTTCCCCCTCATCTGCTCGGAGGGGGAGTGTGTGGCATTGACTGGCAATGGCGGTGGTGCAGAGGTCCCAGATTCCAATTATAGCTGTCCAAAATAAGGACGAGTGCAAATTACACGGATTCAAACATTCAATAGAGAAGTCACAGCGAAATCTTTGGCACTTGAAAAGTATTTTGAGTCTGTCAAAAGAGGGGAAGTTCAAGGAAAATATAATCATAATTTGGGAGAATTTTTTAAAATTATAGGATTATTTCCTAGAGGTATTTAGCTCTATAAACTCTTGACCCAAAAGCTAGAACAGGCTTCCCACCAATTCGAATATCCCTTTTTAATAACTTTTCCATGTTCCATAAATTAAACTAAAAACGATTTGAATTTGAATTCAAAGGCGCTTTCGGTCCAGCTCACACTCCAAATTTGATATTGATTTAAATCCTGTACCAGTTATCGCATTCACTCGATTCCGGCTGGATTTATTTTCGAATTTCCTTTGCCTGCTCGCTGTGCTACATGCATTCGCTTCGCTCTTTGTTATTCCCGGAAATTCCCCTCCGCACACACACAACCATTTCCAATATTATAATAAATGCCCCAAAATCCAATTACTTTACCACAATGTCCGAAATATATTTTGATTTCATACCCCTGCCCCTCTTGGTGTACCTCCTTTTTGGGCCCTTGGCTTTTGTGGTCAACTCGGGACCGCTGGTGCAGCGGCAAAGGCACCAGGGGAATTCAAAAACCGTAAAACGCAAGTTGCAGCAAACAAAGAACCCATGCGGCTTGCAATTGTGAAAGGTCAACATTCATTTTTGGGGGGTTTTCACTTTTCCTTTTTCCCCATTATACCCACTCAGCGGGCGGTCGGCCAGAAATGCCTGACCTGACCCGGCCGGGAGGTGTGAAAATGCCAGGGAATCGTTCGGTATCGAGGAAAATCGGGCGGGGGAAACACATTTCATTGACTGACTGACTGCTGCTGTTGCTGCTGGGAATTAATTGAGGCAACTTGACAGCTGCCCTGGCCTCTAACCCTCCAACAGCATCAAAAGTTCCGACCTGGCTTAAAGCTGCCTGGAGCCTGGGTCTTAAAGCCCACACAGCAGGAGGCTCCTCCGAGCAGAACAGAGTTGTCAGAGTCGGCAGGGCCAGCTGTTAATGAGCATTCAACTGGCTAATTAATTTTATACATTTATTAAACTTTGTCTCTGGCTCCGGCCGCATCCCACAAACTATTTACCATACAAATCTAATTTTATCAACTTTGTCTTTGGCCGCTTAACTAGCTGAGTCCTGTGTCCTGTGTCCCTTTGTCCCGTGTCCTTTCTCTGCTCTATTCCCATTTCTCTATCGAAAGGAGCCCAACAGCTGCCCCGACTCCTGTCAAAACATTGTGACACAGTTCTGCTTTCTTACAATTTGCCCCGCTCTTTATTTAGCCACGTTTGTTACGGCTCGCGCCATTCTCTTGGCTCATTAACGTTGGCCTTTGTTTCGTCCCGTCATCGTTGTCGTCTGGGAGAAAGCAGGGAAAGCAGGGCAAGCAGGAAAGCAGGAAAAGCAGCAGAAAAGCAGGAAGGGAGTCCAAGGAGGAGCAGGAGCTGAGCCAGGCATCCTGCATCTATCTCCTTTGTGCGGTGGCCTTTGTAATTTATAAAAGTCCACCGAATGAACTGATATTGGGACTGGCTGGCTGGACTGGATGATGGTTAGATGGTTGGCTGGCTGGCTAGATGGTTGGTCCATGTAAATCAGGTCAAAACAATGCAACTGACAGTGAATTGTGCCCGGTTGTCCTCTCTTCTCCTTCCTGGCGCCGCCACAATGACACATTCAGAGGACTCGAACAGTTTTACTTCATTATTGGTTACTCAGCAATTCATTCACAGGACACACCTTGTAGTCGGTAGCCGGGCGCCTCGCATTGCCCTTTTTATGGCCATGTCCTTTGCTTATCCGGCCTGACTAATGACAAGCACGGCTACAGCTAGCCAACTCTGCTCCGGTTTTGCACTCGGCCTTTTGTCAACCACTTCGACTTAGAATCGTCCTCGTTCAGGGCCTTCTCTTTTTCTTCTCTCTCCTACTTGGGCTTGGGCGGGTCCTTGCGGCAGGTGCTGCTCCTCTCTTTCCTTACAACAAAGGCATAAATTATTTGTGCTGTCAACATGGCTTCCTCAGTCCTGTAAATGGCAGTTGGCCTGCGAGCCCCAGTCCGAGCCCGGGAGCTTATTGTTTGTCTATTGATTTGAATTTGCCCAGGAATTATGCAAGTTATTTTATATCTGTCCCCATCTCCGTGGAGCAAACAAATGTTTGTTGTCTCCCGAAGTCGGGGCAGGGGACTGATGGATGCTTAATTGTTATGGATAGTCCACAGAAGAAGCTTGTGCAATCTGTGACTTCGATTAAAAATGTCTGCCGTTGAAGGCATAAGATGCATTGTTGGGAAATAAAAATAAATTGTTTGTGGGTCTCTAAATTAAATTTGTACAATATCCAATTAAATATTTGTGTTTTTAGATGTTCTGGGAATAATTATAAACACGTGTTTAATAGTAGTTGCCATCACCTTTCGATCTATCAGTAGTTACAATGATTACATCAGCGAAATAAATTAAATTAATTTGTTAGTAGCAACTTCATCAAGTGTACTAAATATAACTGGCATTACGAATTTACGCGCTGAGTTTCTGGCCCGAAAATGTTGCTAATTTCCGTAAATTATTCAGCGCCGACCTTCGTCTGCTGTCAGAGAAATATTGCGGTGATTATGCGAGATTAAAAGCCTTCGAAAATATCAATTGGGGACTCGGCCCGGCACAAACAAATGGCAATGCAAATCAATTGGCCAAGTGTGAATGGCTGGGACAAAGGCCGAAAATTGTCAAACTCTGACCGCATCTAAATACAATAAATGAATAATTGATTCGTTGCTGTTGCCCGGCAACTAATTGCGACTAACTTTGCTGATTTGTGGAGCTGGCCCCTATCGGTCCCATACCGCCCGAATGGCAAATGGTCTGATAATGGAATATAATTACCATCGAAAAAGGGAAACTCTATTGTGGAGTAATTGTCGGCATTGTGCGTAATCAAATTCTGGCTCATCTCGCAAAAAGTTTAATTGCCTTAATTGCATTCGCCCGATTCGGATGCGGATATCCAGTGATCGGCTATAAAAGCCGCAGATTTCGAAGCGTTGGTCAACAGTCGAGGCTCTCGAGTGAATCCGGAAAAGCTTCCAAATCCCAGCTCCCAACATGAAAGCCACTCTCTTCTGCGTTGCTCTGACCGCCCTCCTGGCTGTTGGCCAGGTAATGGGAGTCCTCTATGTACCAAGTTTCTCAATCCACTAACTCAGTTTTATATTCGTAGTGCGATCCGGACTTCCGGCAGATCATGCAGCAGTGCATGGCCTCCACGCAGGTCACGGAGGCCGATCTGAAGGAGTTCATGGCCAACGGCATGCAGGGCAACGCCAAGGAGAATCTCAAATGCTACACCAAGTGCCTGATGGAGAAGCAGGGCCACCTCGTCAATGGGCAGTTCAATGCCCAGGCCCTGCTCGACACCCTGAAGAATGTGCCGCAGATCAAGGACAAGATGGACGAGATCACCTCGGGCGTGAATGCCTGCAAGGATATCAAGGGCACCAACGACTGTGACACGGCCTTCAAGATCACCATGTGCTTGAAGGAGCACAAGGCCATGCCGGGACATCACTAGGAACCCGTCAAGCGAGCTCCTGGCTTCCACTTGTGGCTTTATTAATCGGTAAGCCAGGGTGGCTCTTCTCAGGTGAAATGTTGTGAAATAAATCTGTTCAAGTTGCATCAAAGCAAAGGAGTGGCTTGTATTTTGTGGAAAATATCTTTGTTATTAAATTTTTTCAGAAAAAATAGAGGAACAATAAAAAAAAAAAACAGTTACAGTGTGACCTTACAAGTTAAATGAAAAGAATGTGAAGTTGGTAACACTAAAGGGATGTCCTAAAACTCGATTTCTCCTTATAAAGTGTTGTAAGCTTACAAAGTATCTAAGAAGTATCTCTTTAGTGGATAAACCTATGAGTAAGTACATCTTTATGGAGATTTGCGTGATAACAAAAACGTTTTATAGTGTGACCTTACAATGCAAATGAATTAAATATGAAGTCGGTAACACTGGAAGGAATTCCTCAAAGGAATATCTCTTTTTAATAAAGTGTGAGCTTACCAAGTATATTGGGTGGATAAAACTATGATTAAAGTAAAGATAGTACTTCAAACTGTCTTTAAAAAACCTAAAATGGTTAGAAAAATCTACTTACTACACTTGTACCATCGATTACCCATCAGTTTCATATCACCTGAGACCATCGACACACAACTAGGTGTGTTGTCAACCTGGAGAGTCCCTAACCTAGCCCAAAAATCCAACTCAAATGAAATCTCTGTATGTTACAGGCCAGAATGATGGGCAAGGAACTACCAGAGAGATAGAACCAAAGTCAAGAAAGAGTTACAACGCAGTGTCGTGATTTATCAACTCTCGGGATTCTGGGAAGCAGCCATTGACAACCTGTTTCCTTCGAGCCACCGCAGCGTTGTCTACGAGAATCATTTGTCAATTTTAATAAGTTTAAAATCAAGATAATTAAAAGAGAAGTTCGAAACGACGAAACAACGGGCGCTTGGCAACCGAGGAGAAGGCAGCCAGGAATGCGGGATGCTGGGACCTGGCCACGCTACGTGGGATGCTGGGATGCTGGGTGGAAAGGGAATCCTTTCCTTTTCTTTGGAACACTGTGACACCAATTACCGCTAATAAATCATTTCACGTGTGAGATTCCCCCAGCCGTACCTTTGGGTAACATATGAGCTGCGCTTAATGGCGAAAATCGGGGCAGGCAGCAGGAGAGGATGGAGAGGATGGAGCCAATGTAACCATAGAAGATGTAACATAAATCAACGCCGCAGCCTGCAATGGAAGAAGACAAACGCGGTTCATTGCACTTGTCTGTCGATTCCCGGAGCTCGAGGTTCAGGGATTGGGGATTGGGCACTGGCTTTGAGTATTGGGAGTGTGAGAGTGAGGAACCACGGGGCCGGCAGGTTGACAAGCCCCAGCGACATGAGACAACAGAATCCGAGCGCGCTGCCCGTAAAGAGAAAGCCAAGAATTCTTTGAAGGACCAACCCAGCCCCAGCACCAGTCCCACTCCCTGTCCAGCAATGACAATTTGAAAAAGAATCCCTGCTTCTTGTTTGAATTGAAAGGTCGCCGTCGTCGTAGTCGTCGAAGGAGGATAAGGAGAAGTAGCAAGAGATGGAATGGAGTTCAGAGATGCAGATGGAGCGGGTCGTAGTCGGACGTAGTTGGGGCGTTGTCATGGCAGCCACATGCATACAAATTTTACCCACTTCAAATTGTGCAGCCCGGCCATGCATATAATGGCCTGGCCTTTTATCAACTAACAAATACCGGGCAACAAAAAACTTTCCAACGATGGATGGCAGCCTAGCAGTTGCACTGGAAAACTCAATTTGAATATTGTCGGACGAAACAAGCAGAAGAAAGGAGCCGGGCCGGGCCCAGGCCAAGACGGGCTCCAAGACGTACCAGCACATGATGAAATGCAGTCAAGTTAAAAAGTGTCACTTGAGTTATGAGTTCATTGTTTGGAGTTACCAGGAGACCAGGAGACGATGATGGAGCAGCCCTGGCTTTCAATGGGTTGTGCCTCGAAGAGAGGGGTTATAGTTGGCCAGGCACAAAGCCTCACTGGGTGGCTACTTCGGGATGACTAAGACGATTGCGGTGTCTCGAAAGATATTGTGGCGGCTGGGTAGTTTATGGCTGAGTCAATGCCTATACCATATACTTCCCCCTTTCGCTTCGCTTTGTTTTCCGGCTTAATTTGATCCTGAAACTTCGATAGAGACTTGTCCAAAAGCTAGAACTAATTCGTAGATAAGTTCAATCTTTGGAATGGCATTTCTCCCGCCCTCAGGCCACACAATTGTCACCCCAAAAATATTCGGTTATTTTCAACACTTGCTTCCCGGTACTGGGACTTATCTCCGCCGGACGATCTTATTCGCCGATCCGCTGTCACAGATAGATACCGGCTGGGCGATAGGAGAAATAATGGATATGGCAGCGCATAGACAGTCGTCGTCATATGAAATGAGTTTCAATTTTGAAAAATTGCTTTCAAATGCTTGTGTGAAAAACGGAAATGCGAAGGGAATTTACCCCAGCTCCCTCGGTTTTGTTGTTTCCTCTCTCTGCGAGGAGCGTGTGCCCAAATTAGAAAGCAAATGAACAAAGGTGCACTGAGAAAAACACCTACAAAATATTTGTAAATGAATAGGGAATTTAATTTAGCTTTGCCTTGATTTTTCTGGGCTTGAAGGTAAGTTTTGGCTGTTGTTTAATGATGCTTACCAGTTACTAAACATCTTTTGATATTGAAAAAAATATATAATTCTACTTTCCTCAGTGTACACGCTATTGCCAGTGGTCTGGGTTGAGGGGTTGCCTGGTACCGGGGTCTGTACTGCATTTACGGCCCTAAAAGTTGACACTTTTGTTGCCGTTTTGTGCGGGTGCACGTTTTCCCGCTCGGAAAAATAGGAAAACCTAACGGCACAGTCCCGCTCAAGATGCACGGGCACGGCAATGGCAACGGCGATCAGATCCAGGTCCCAGATCGCAGATCTCGATCTCTTGAGCCCCGTTCACACCACCGCCGTCCCGGGAGGGCACTCTTGTCTAGCCGACCCCGATGAATTTACATATCCAAGAGTTTTATTGCCAAATCCTTATTATGTGGGAACTGGCCCAGTGTTCGTTTCGGAATTTAATTATCGGTTGCATGTCAACGCCTTTTCAATACCTTCATTATGTTGCAGGGTCGCAGTTGGGTCATAATTAAGCGCGCCTAAATATACGGCTTTTGGTGAATTCTAATTTTAATTGCCGTCTATTTCGGGTGTTCCTAGTCGAATCTCTCACCTCGAACCTCCATGGACAGCGACGTTGGATGAATGGAAAAGCAGAATATTTTTATTTAAATTACCCGGATGTTAACAATTTGCTGTCCATGGTCTCTGATCGCGCACAGTGGCATTTGATTTATGAATATAATGTAAGGTTTGCCGTCGAACCACGTAGAGGTTCTTGTGATCTGTAAACCCTAGCGAAATGAGGTGGGTCTGTGGCTCTTTGATAAAATATAACGGCTGCTAAGGGTCATGGGAATTGAAATGTTGGTTAGGAAAAAGAATGGTTTTCAAGACCATTAAATATGAGGTAGTTATGTTAAGGGATCCTATACTTAAAAGGACTCCAGGCGATGAATCAAATACGTAACTATTTATGAATTTTATTCCGGAACTAAATTTTAATATCTTGAAGTTGTGAATCAATCTAAGTCTGGAACAATGATGATAGTTTTAATATTTTTTAACTTATTGAAGAATTATAACTCCCAATTAATACATTGAACGTTCTACCCATTAATATAAGAACTAATTTATAGACTTTTATAAATCCTAGGGACTCCGCTTATTTTTTAAACTTAGAGTTACTTCTCTAGTAGTTAACTTACATCGATAAATTTACTCAAAATTAAAACTAAATATTTTTATAAATTCTTTTTAAGGAACCCTACAAATATCCTCACTTCCAGTTTATGTTGCAACTCTCTAACCCGAACTAATAAAGAGAGTGCTCTCCACACAGATATCCGCTTACTTTTGAACCCCGCACCTGAAGTGGCTTAAAATCAAACCAATTCCCCATGCCATATCTATGGCAATCATGTGGACATATCTCGCTGCCATCTGCTCGGCCCAGGGAATCGTAAAAAACCCGGCTAACCGACTCAGCCATCGCGACTGAGGGGGCCGAACTTAGTTGTCAATCAAATTGTCGCAGGGGCCACACGCAAATTTATTAAATCGATATTGCCGTCAAAATGGAAAGTCCAGGTCGGGGAAATGGAAAATGATCGGGACTGGGGCTGGGCCAATGGTTAACTGGGAAATCCCCGCGTTGTCAGACAGACGAAAGCCCAATGCAAACATTTGCCTTGATTGCACTTGGTAACGACTCGATTCGGCCTTGGTAAGAGCGACAGACAAATATTTGAATGTCGCGGAAAAATCGAACAGTTGTGGGCGGAAAACCGTCTTGGGGAAAACCGTCTGTCCAAGTGGGTTGCACAAATTTATTGTTATTACAAGCGATTTTCCTAAAATAATTAATAGCAAGTGTGCCGAGGAGGACTCAGTCGCAGTCGGACTTGGACTCGGATTCGGGCTCTGTGGCTGTCAAAAGCAGGAACTGCAATTACAAGAACAGTTACATTGCGCCCAGCGAAGGGACAAAGGATGAGGGACAACTGAGGCGAGGGGAGCAGCATGGTGTCCGGCAATTGTGCATTTTGTCAATGGGAATTAAATTGGCAGTCGTCGACTCTCAGAATGCCAACTCACACCAGCAGGAACTGACAGCTCGCAAAGCCGGGGAAATGGGAAAGGGAATGTGAGCGGGAATGGGAATGGGAATGGGAATATCCTCGAAGCGGCAGGATGTCAAAAGTTCCTAAAGGGACACACCAAGTCGGGTGGTTCAATTGTGGGCATGTTGAGCGGTCTGTCCGATCGTTCAGTTGGCCAGCCATTCCCATCATTAGCGCCTGTACGTGTCAAATTGATGCTGTTATTGTTCTCTCAGCCGGGCAATAGTGTCCTGCTCCTGCGCTGGCAGGAGAGTATCCGTGAGTACTATTTGACATTTAGCTTAGCCGCGGGTGACAAATTTAATGGACGCTCTCGCCTGGCACATCTTTTTGCGGCCCAGCCAGAGGGTGCTATTGATTTTCCAGCCTCGAATCCGAATCCGAATCCGAACCGAAATCCATTCAACTATTTGACTGTCTAATTACTGTTCCATATATTCCAGACATTTGGCATAAATATTTTGTAAATACCAGGCTAGAGGAGAGAAACCAGAACAATGGGTCTGCTCATCTGGCAGCATTCCAGCCGCAAGATAAAGGTATTATCCTGACAATATAACCCTTTTTCTTGTGGGGGCAACTAAGCCGTAAAGCTGACATGTGCTAAGGCGATGAAAATCGGTTTGTTTTTAGTGGGGAAAATTGCCTCTAAATAGAGAGAACTATCTGTAAAATTTCATAGAATATTTATAGAATTTTTTTTTATAAATGTTCAAGAAAGATAAATAATAATAAATTAAAAGAAATTCCCCTATAGGCCCCCCCGAAATTATGCATAAAGCTGACAGGTATTAAAGCACTAAACAGTGTATCTTCAGGGTGGAGATATCTGCCAGAATACTCCATTATAAGTTTATAAAGGCTTAAATAAAATAAATTATATTAATGGTAAAATTAATGGAATATTTATTGGTGAAATATTAAGAATATTTTAATGAAAAAAAATTACCAGGTAGATCCCAAAGTGCTAAGGCGCTGAAAATCGGTTATTCTTCGATAAAAAATCGAAATAGAGAGAAATATTTGTAAAATTTCATAGAAAATTTAAAGCTATTTTTCCCCGAATTCCCCTAAATTTCTGGGGAAGTATGCATAAAGCTGACAGGTGTTAAGCCGCTGAAAATCTGTATCACCAAAGTGGGGATATCTGCCAGGAAATTCCATTTTAAGATTAAATAGATTTTAAATAAAATAGATACAAAGAAACATTCGTAATATTAATCGAATATTTATAGCTAAGATAAATATTAAAATAAAGAATATTTCAATAAAGAGAAAATTCCCAGAAAGACCCCAAATTATGCACAAAAATCATAAAGCTGACATATGTAGAGGCGCTGAAAGTCTGAAGCCCCTCAGGTCGTGATATACCCATCACACGTACTCCCTAATCCCCTCGATATTTAAATTCCCCAAACAGAGTTCGACTCGAAAGTATTAAGATTCCGTCGAAGTAAGTGCTCGATGGTTTCGCAGTGATTTCCCGCACATACTTCTGGCATAAATCAATTAGCCGCGGACACTTTTCCAGGCCGCTGCGAGCTCGTAAATTATAAATGTTTTCAAAAGCACACACACTCACACCCTGGAGTTGTCCAGAATGCATTTGGGCCTCGAATTACCTGCGGTATGTGGCTCTGGCCGTGGCTACGTGTCTTCGCCGCATCTTAGATACCTTTTGGCCGAGCTTTGGGGCCAGCGCCTGCTCTCATATAAATTATTTTTGATTGATGTGGCTCGAAGAGGCCGAGCACGTGCAACTCAGCAACTCAGCTCAGCTCTCCAAGATGATTAAAATGCAGCCAAGGTTACGTGTGGCGTCCGCCGTCCAAGAAGGAAAGAAAAAAATCCAGGGAAATAAAGAACAAAAATATATATATGTTTTAATTGTCTCGGTTTTCGGTTTTTTGGGGCTTTTGTTCGAGTGAATAAGCATTTCGGGGAGTTGGAGTTGGAGTTGGAGGCGAGTATGATTTTTGAGTTCTTCGAATTAACGAGCTGTGGACGTGCACGGCATTTCTCCGGCCATTATTTCACCGCCTGAAACTTAAGAATTCTGAGTAATTTATTATACGCTGTTTTAGTTCTGCTCGGCCGTGGTCTGTTTGCGGTAAACTAGTTTAGTGACGCCTCGTAACAGTTCCTGGGAAAGCGGTCAGCCCAGCTAACCTCCACATTCCATCTACTTGCACGTGTCCAAATTGCAGGCACGCTCTGTACTCGGAGGAGGATCTCCCCAAGCCCTGGCTGATCGGAGGGACTCTTAAAGTGCCATAAAGTGCGCCTATCTAGTGGCTAGCTAGGTTTTATTGGCTCGCATGTAATTGCTATTATTTCCACTGTCTAGAGGCCTTCCTAGAATTATGGCCAATACACTTGGCGGAGGCTTTCCCCGGAAAGAACCCAGCTACCGCAGCCTGGCTTTCCCTGAATGAGTAACTTCGTAATAGTAGCTGCCTTCGAGGGGTTTTAATCATTGAACGCAGCAATTTAATGGAGGTCCCAGTTTATGATGTAAACTGTAGAGGCAGCTGGTCGCGATCCGAATCTCTGGAACTGTTTCCCACACAGCACCAGTTTCAGTTTAGAACTTCAATTACTGCCTTTGCCAGAGGCGGTATTACAAACCCGATTCAATACTAAAGTTTTAAGTGTTTTCGGTTAGCGTAAAACGGTTTAGCTTCTTGTTTTCATATTTGGTTTCGGTAAATCAAGGTTTATTTAATGGGAAACTACTTAAAGGAGGGTTAGGAGCCTCCTTTTATGATTTAGTAAAGGAATGTTCTTAATAATTCTTTTCTACTAAGGGAACCATGGAATATTGCAGGACTTAACTCTTCTAGTTCTTGAAAGATTGCTTTCATTTCGGTTGCTTTTACGAATGCGTTTCTCTTGCTTTCTTGGCAAGTGTCTTTCCAACACTTTGGCAACACTGTTTCACATTCCCAATCGCACTCCACAAAAGCCCAAAGGAAGACAAAAGGCTTGCGAAAGCGGCTTCGATTGCTCGACGCTTGTTCAAGTTTAATTGGAAAACGCAAAACGCAATATTTGCCTACGCCCGAGTCCGGAGGATTGGAGTTGCTGGCTGGAAAAATCTGGAGAAAAAAGCGAGGAAGGAAGCACAACAATCAATAGATCAAAACTGCACACGAGGCGCTGCGCCTGTGCATCCAATTGCAATCATCGAGAGTCGAGAGTCGAGGGAGCCTTGGCCAAGCCAAGGACGAGGGCCAGAGGAGCAGAAAAACTGGCTCAGAACCTGAACCACAGCCAGAGCCGGAGCCAGAGCCAGGCGATGACTAAACAAAGTTAGACAAGATTGTGCAACAAACAAAACAGAGGCAGCAAAAACTGCAGCGCGCCTGCATTGTTCTCCACCTGCCTCCATCCAGAGCAGAGCCAGCACCCAGCTCCCAGCTCCCAGCTCCCAGCCCCGCCCCAGCCCACTCACCTGTTAGTGGCAGCTTGTTGGCACTGCCACTGCCACTTCCCTGAGCTTGCGAGTTGCCAGTTACCAGTTGCCAGTGGCGAGTTGCAAGCTGGCGGAGTTCTTGCCGGTTTCTGGTCTCTGGTTTCCAGTTGGCCCGCTGCGATGTGATTGTGTGCGGCATAATTGCATGCGATTATGCTGCCCGCTCAGCTGTGCAGCTTAAATCGGGGGCAGGCAGGACAGGGCAGGGAGAACTGGGAGCTAAGAGTCCATAGCCAATCTTCACACTTGCCAGCAGCTGGCAGAGAAGCTCCGCCAAGCATCCTGTTATCGCCGAAATGCGTATGCCAGCAGGAATAACAAAGGTGGTTAGTTAAGGTTTAGTAATTACTACTATTTAGCAACTGATTAAAGTCTATGAAACTTCTCATAAGTAGAAACATTAGAAAACTCATCAAACTACTAAATAGGAATTAAACAATGCCACCTAGAAAGTCAATTGTATACCCTCAACTAATGATAAAACATTTCAATAGTTTCCAAATCTAACATCCCTTTTAAAGCCCTCTGCCATCTGGTTTCTAATTCCATTTTTCGGGGCCAAACGAGGCGAATAACGACCTGCATTTGGCCAGCATATTGATCCGATTAACTTGCTGGACATCGGGACATCAGGACATCCAAACATTAAGTTTGTTGTGTTGTGTCATGCGGCGTTTGTCATGGAAAACCCATCAATATGGAGGCGAGTAGATGCAATTTGGAGAATTTCATCAATCACGACGCCGGCCGCTTGCATTTCATGCTGCATTTTTGGCCCTGGAAAAACGAGAACGTTAATGAACGAAAAGGACCCGGAACGGAATGGGGGAGTTTCCTTTGTCAAAGCTGGAATCGGGATGTGTGTTGGGCGAAATAAAAGGCCAAAAGCTGCAGCGCTGTGCGGTAACTGCTCCGATTCCCAGTCCCAGTTCCCGTCCCCGGAATCGAATCCGATTCCCAGTCCTCCCGGAATCCGGGGTCCGTCTGTCAATTTCAGCTGCTGCTGCGGCGCCAGAAATTTGTTTTTAGTTCGGCTTTCGGCCGGCTGGCTGGCTGGCACAATCCTGTGTCCAGCCGGCATATTTTATATCAGCTCTGTGGCCGGTTCGCCATTTGCACAATTTGTTTGGGGTTCCCCCAACCCATTTCGGGACTCCCCTTTGACTGAGGGAGAGAGTCGAGTCAGTGCCATGAAAATCGACTTTTGGCCCGGCCACTAATCGAAAAGTTGTGCAACGCTCGTCGCACTTTAGTAATTAAACTTCGACGACTCATTTTATGGCCGCTCTCTAATTATTTATGCATACATCAGCGGCCACTGACAATTTATCACGCAATTTAATGCATATTTGAATGCAGAGAAACTGGCGCATATTCCGAGAGTTGAGAGATATCTGCGGGATAACCCCTGGCCTCGGTGCCAGGCATAAGTATTATAAATACATTCCGAGCATTGCCCTCGAAATAAAGAGATCGTACACGACTTCATGGTGGCCTTATGGGAGATAAGCCTGATCCCAAGAACTGCCTGATAACCCGCGACTTATTGGCTGACTAAGAATGTCTCTACTGTGACTCCAAAGATAGTTTTTATATTTATTGGGCCTCAGTTGCGTTGTAATCTGGCGTTCAGTGCCTTGATTTTGTGTTCATAAATCCCCAGAGGTCGCTTTCGGTTAACATCAAATGGTGAGAGCAACTTTGCTGAGGTCTTTCCTTTCCCAAAAAATAACTAATAGCTTAAAAACTCATTCTGCTCAGAGAGAGATCTCCTCCTGGCAGCATCTTTTGCCACTCCCGTGCGTGTTAATACCCTTGTAAGTACAGGACTCACTCCTGGACTGGCAACAAAGTGTCCTGCAGCATTCCCAGAAGCCTCGGCCAGCACACACATGTGCCCTAGGACGTCTGCTTGCTATTTTTACTCGCTGGCAGGAGCCGGGGAAAATAGTGAAATGGAAACAAGTCGAACAAGTTTCCGACACCTCGAGAAAACAATGCCAGCTAGCAGCCAGCAGCTCTTCGCAGGGAGTCAAGTCGAGTTGGAGCCACTCCAAGTCGGAGGCACTAACTTAGTTTCTTTTGTCACAAATGGGGATGGGATTCGGACTCGGACTCGGACTCGGACTCGGACTCGGACCTACTGTGTCCTCCTAATGAAAAAGTTCTTATGAATAATAAATGCATTAAAGAAAGTTCTCACATACAAACAAAAGTTTCATCTGCGGGGATGTTGAGAAGGAAGAATGTTTTATGGGCACGGGAGGCATTCATAAATATTACATATTGCGTACGCCACGTCTCGCTCCGGACTCCGGAGGTGGCAAATGGCTCACTCGCCACTCGAGCGGGCGGCCTTGGCCTCCGACAGCTGCCCCCGCACTCCCAGAGCCCAAGTATCCGAATCTTCTAAACAGAAACTGCAGTCACGGCTTGCTCTTGTCCAAACAATCGGGAAACTCTGCCTAAAAATAGTATCTTCGGGCTGGCAATGTGTTAAACATCTTTTGGCGTTGACAAAATCGCATCGCTGCTCCTCGAAGCCAAAGACTCCTCGACTATCAGCGGCAGCTGCCGCAATTACGAGATTTAGATGCATTGCGCTGCGAAAGTATCTGACGGATATGGATGCGGCGCGTGTGAGTCAATGGTAACAATAACAAAATCCCAGTGGAGTGATGAGGGAAGGTAGACGGAGGAGTAGGGCGAGCAACTATTGAGTGAAAGAGCGGGGAGAGTTCGCCTCTGGCAGAGGTAGTTAATGAGAGCAAACGAGTGAGTGGAGTGAGAGAGGGAACTATAAACAAAAAGTAGAAATTTAAATGGGTTTTCTTTTAAAATAAAGTGTAAAAGAAGAATAGAGGAATTTTTAGAAGCTAATATTGTTGAGAGAAAACTAAATTGTGCTCATTATACCCTTGCAGAGGGTATTATAATTTTGCCATGATATTTGCAACGCAGTGAAGGAGGCATCTCCGACCCCATAAAGTATATATATTCTTGATCAGCATCACCAGCCGAGTCGATCTAGCCATGTCCGTCTGTCTGTCTGTCCGTCTGTCTGTCCGTCTGTCTGTCCGTCTGTCGGTTTCTACGCGAACTAGTCTCTCAGTTTTTGAGCTATCGGGCTGAAACTCTCAGCATAGTCTTATTTCTTTAGCACGCAGTATATATGTCGGAACGGCCGAAATCAGACCACTATATCCTATAGCTGCCATAGGAATGATGGCGAAATTAATGTAAAAAAAATTTTAACTTCTCTGTTTTTCAACGAATTTCTATAAACTTCGAGAT
>VNJW01000955.1:0-29814 GCA_008042615.1 Drosophila auraria | reverse complement strand
CGACACGCATTTTAGTGCTTCACAATGGAAGTCGATAACTAATAAGGGGAAGACTTTCCAGAGAAGGCGACTAAACAATGATGCTGTTCCGGAAAGAAAAGCAGAGCCGAAACCAACAATTCCAAAATTAAGCTCCGCCGAATCGAGCTCGAAATTAAAAATTATATTATAAATAATGAGCTCCAACTTATTTTTATAATAGGTCAGTTTTAACCCCAAACACCAAATAAGGGCTAATACACATTTTCTATTGTCGTATACATTCGTTTCTCTCACACGAACTTTGACAGCCGAACTAGGGCCTTATTGTTCCGAACGAGGGCCTTATTTTTCCGACGAGACTACCTTCTATAATTGTATCATGTTTCCATCTACTCCGAGATAGGGCCATAAAATATATAAAATATAATAAAAATAATATATATGAAAAAAAATTTTTTACAGAACGGTAAAACACCACTACATATTGCCAGCAATATGGGCTATGTGACCGCAATGGAAACTCTAAAAATTGTCACTAAAACGTCCATTGTTGATGTAAATACTGCTGTAATTGAGGAAAAATATAAGGTATTATCCCCAGAGATAATGCATGAAACATTATTATCCGATTCTGAGGACGACGACGCCGGGGATGATGACTTTTTGGATCATAATCATTATAAATATATGGAAACGGATGATTTGAAAGCCAATTGTGTAGGGGCGGACCAAAAAAACTTTGATACCACAAATCCCGATCATCATGATCACAATGAATTATCTGGGAATCCGCCGGAACTTTTTGAAAAAGGTAATATTTATATGTTTAATAATTCGAAGATCTCATAAAATAAAAGAATATATCTGATATATTTTTTTTGTCATGACTTAAAAATAATGGTAAACGGTAACGAAATATTTCATTGTAAAGCCTTGCTAATTAATCAATGAATTTTGTTTATTTTTTTTTATAGAAACATTACAGCAACAATTTCAAAGTATTAACGGATCGGAAAATCGAAGAAAATTTGATAATGTGCCTATTGTTCGACCGCCTATACATTTGGGGTAAGCTCTAATTGCGGTAAACCCAAAAATTCGACCACAATTATGAGACTTATGTTCGTTTTTTTTTTAGATTTCTTGTTTCATTTTTGGTAGATGCCCGCGGTGGCTCGATGCGCGGCTATCGTCACAGTGGCGTCCGCATTATTGTACCACCCAAGGCGTGCTCTGAACCGACCCGCATCACTTGCCGTTATGTTAAACCGCAAAGAATAGCCAACCCCCCGCCCCTAATGGAAGGTGAGGCTTTAGTGAGTCGAATTTTGGAAATGACACCAGTTGAGGGAAAGTTCTTAAGGTAATTGTCAAACGGTTATAGAGTTAACTTAAATAGAGCTTTAATTACACAGGTCGACAAAAATCTACCTCTTTTTTGCCGGCGAATAAAAGCCATTGATTTTGATACAACATAGCAAAAATTTGTGACAAATTTAAGTTTGTAAAATGCATTATAACTATTGAACCAGAGGTCTCCCATTGGATATTCTTGTTTAATATTTAAGTAAAAAGGCCAAAGCTCTTTTTAAGCTGAATATCCGCTCTGGGCAACGTAAGGTTTGGGAGTTATTAAGCCGTTTCAAGCAGTGCATGATACTTTGACCGCGATTTTCTCAAAATTGGTGGGTGATGGAAACTTTTCAGTTTAGTACTAGTAATGTACCGGTTCACATCTATCAGAATTAATGACTTATTCGCCGGCATTTTTCTTGTCGACCAGTGTTATTCTTGTTACTCTCAATTGGGGTGTCCCCTATACGGCTAAATGACTGAAAAACAAGAAAGAAACTTCGGTAAACCGAAGTTTGTATACCCTTGCAGTCTGCAATTGGATCATTGAATATCGATCCATTTTGGTAATGTTGAAAAAACAGTTTGATATTTTTTCAACATTACCAAAATGGATCGAATTTTAAATTTTGTACATTTTACATTTTACATGTAGAATTCTCCTATGGCAGCTATATGATATAGTTGTCTGATCTTAATGAAATTAAAACCGTAACCAAAAAACGTTAAAAAACGATTATATCTCGAAATTTATAAAAATATGTTGAAAAACAGAGAAGGTAACATTTTTTTATATTAATTTCGCCATCATTCGTATGGCAGCTACAGGATATAGTGGTCCGATTTCGGCCGTTCCGAAATATGTACTGCGTGCTAAAGAAATAAGACTATGCTGAACATTTCAGCCTGATCAAGCTCAAAAACTGGGAGACTAGTTCGTGTAGAAACCGACAGACAGACGGACAGCCGAACAGACGGACAGACAGACAGACAGACGGACAGACAGACGGACAGACAGACGGACAGACAGACGGACAGACAGACGGACAGACAGACGGACAGACAGACGGACAGACAGACGGACAGACAGACGGACAGACAGGTACCCTTGTCCTGCAAGGGTATAAAAATATATTTAGTCGTATAGGGTACGATCCAAAAGAGTCGGCTGAAATATTTTTTAACAGAATTTATCTGTAATTATTTTATTTTAAACTGTTTAATCTATCTTTTTGCAATCCAAAGCACACTTGCTTTTCAGTCATATAGCCAATATATTCAGACGTTATGTAGAAGTCTACTTCTAATGTTATCCGCTAAAATATTATGATTCTAAAATTTGTATTTTTTTATAATACAATTTTATTTTAAAGCCCCATAACACTAGAAGTTCCCCACTTTGGCACTCTCCGAGAAAATGAACGGGAAATTATCATACTTAGATCGGATAACGGCGAGAGTTGGCGAGAACATAACCTATACGAAAGCGAGGATGAAAAGAAATCAATCAACGATACAATCGATAAGTCTATAGAAGATATGGCAACTAATCGCATCGTTCGCATTGTAACACAAAATGTTCCACACTTCTTTGCCGTCGTTTCACGCGTTCGCCAAGAAGTGCACGCCATTGGACCGGATGGGGGAACTGTGTACTCCACTGCGGTACCTGAAGTTCAAGCAATATTTCCTCGTCACGCCTTGACTAAGAAAATTCGTGTCGGTCTTCAGGCACAGCCAGTTGACCTAGTTGGATGTTCCAAGCTCCTGGGACAAGGTGTTGCCGTCTCACCTGTGGTTACAGTGGAGCCGCGTCGTCGAAAATTCCATAAAGCAATAACATTGAGTATTCCAGCCCCGAAAGCATGTTCCAGTGGAATGGTAAATTCATGTTTTGGCAATGGAAGTACTGGTAATCCTCCTACACTACGGCTTTTGTGTTCCATTACCGGAGGACAAACGCGGGCAGCTTGGGAAGACGTCACGGGCTCCACACCGCTGTCTTTCGTCAAAGAATGCATAACCTTTACGACGACAGTTTCGGCCCGATTTTGGTTAATGGATTGTCGGAATGTTAGTGATGCGAGTCGTATGGCCACAGAGCTTTACACTCATTTGGCCAAGGTTCCATTTGTTGTCAAGTTTGTTGTATTTGCTAAACGCATTTCCCAAACGGAAGCTAAGTTCTCGGTGTTTTGTATGACGGATGATAAGGAGGATAAGACACTAGAACAACAAGAATACTTTACAGAGATTGCCAAGAGTCGTAATATTGAAGTATTGCAAGATCAAATGATTTATCTAGAATTTAGTGGTAACTTTGTTCCCGTTTTAAAAACTGGCGAGCAATTGAGCATTAAGTTCGAGGCCTTTTGCGAGAATCGCTTATCATTTATAGCTCATATTAAAGATCCCGAAATGCCACAAGGACGCATCAACTTTATGAGCGACCCAAAGGTTAAGCCCGACGAAGCGCCTCTTAATCCAATTTGTTCTCTTAGTGTAGCTCTGGATACGGAAACTTTCACGAAAAAGTCACTGGATAGTGAGCAGCAAGAGAACGTACACCAGCGTCAAAAAATAACACCAAATAATTTAAATAATTTGGGAATGAGAACTAATAATACTACAGAAACAACAATTAAACAAAATGAAATGCTTATTGAAAATAATAAAAGATTTGGCAAGGATCTAAATCTTATCGAGAATTCTAAAAAAATTGGCAATAACCATTCAATAAACCAAGCTGATATCCGACTTATCGATATATGTCGACTTATAGGCAACGATTGGCCGAAATTAGCAATGGAATTGGATGTACCCGAAACCGATATCGAGGTGGTCAAAGCGGAATACTCAGGTGAGGATTCTTCGCGGCAAAGCATGATCATGTTGCAAATCTGGTTGGAGCGACGCGGCGGCCTTGTCGCTGAAGAAAATGTCTTAGCGGAAGCTCTATATAAAATTGATCGAGCCGATATAGTAAAGAATTGCATTTTTAAATCGGATCATGATAATATCCCAAAGATTTCATCGGATAATACCAGTACAGAGGATGGATTTAATATGCAAAGCGGTATGTTAAGTTAAAAGATATTTGATTGCTGTAACTAATAGTGGCTTTAATTGTTATGATTATGTAAAAGGGAGAAAAGTAAAATCATATTAAGAATGATACCATATTATACTTTATAATTTTCATCAATAGGCAATTCATTACCAGAAGCAGAACTCCTAGAAGCTAAGAAGCAATGTAACCTTCAGTTGACAAGTATTGATACAATTTTACCGCAAAACACATTACAGCAGGATGTAATTGTACAGTCCGGTAACTAAAGCTTAATTCAACGATTTGAAATATAAGATTAATTTTAATTTTTAATTTTACAGCTAAAGATTTGGGTATATAGCCTATATATATATTGATATAATCAAAATCACGCGATAACATTAAGAAGGAAGAGCGAACAATGTCTTCGATTAAATATTAATCAAAGAAACGATTTAAAACGAATAATCGACATATTTATATTTATTATGAAATGTTTTTGAATTGGCATATCTTTTATTTAAGTTTATATTAATGAACCGTTTGAAATTTTTAATAAATATATACATACATATATATTAACTAAACTTAACAAATTATGTATTGGTTAAAAAATTTACACTTACTAATAAAAAAAAATTGTTGCAAGCATATATGTTGTGTTATTCATTTGATTTGTCTTAAGATTGTGGTATATAAATAAAAATGGGTCTAATGATTTTTTTTTAACAGTGATGGGCTCGAGCTCGACTCGCGAGTCTGCAAGCTGTTCTGCCGACACGCTGCTGCGACACCGACACTGTAAAGCTGCCCTGCAGTACCAGTTGTCATCAATTGGCCGTTGTCATCAACGGGCCGACTTCGGCTTCGGCCGAACCGACGATTTCATTCAATTGTGTCAAAACCGACTCTCTCGCTCTCAGTTCTCTAACGCTCAATTTCTCTTCAAAAATTATGTTGATGAATCATCGATGAAATGTTGATGAATTATTGACGAAAAGTTGATGAAATTGTTGATGAATCATTGATGAAAGGGTGTTGAATCATCGACGAATCATTGATTAATTTGTCACTGATGACCATGTTAATTTCATCAACAGTTTGAATGAAATTTCATCGATGATTCATCGACAACAACGAAGTTTTTTTGATATATCGTTGATGAAACGTTGATGACAGGTACTGAAGGGTGTGGTGCGCTCACAAATACACACAAATCTTACCTGACATTGTATTTGTTTGCCCACCACGGTTTTATACCCATAGGGAGAGTCATCTCTGACCCCATAAGTCGAGTCGATTTACCCATGTGCGTCTGTCCGTCTGTATGAGTCAACAGATCTCAGATCTCAGAGACTATAAGAGCTAGAGCTACCAAAGTTGGTGAAAACATTCCTATCTTTTGCAGGCATACCAAGTTTGTTTTAAAATTTGGCCACGCCCACTTCCGTCCTCGAAAGCCATAGTTGTAATATTCGGTCTATAGTAAAAAGATATGAAATTAATACATTTATTTGTAAATTTTTTAAGTAAAATCTGACAATAAACATGGAAGTTATTAAACAAAATTTCTGTGTATGCTTCTTCTTCTGTGTTGACAGCACCAATGCGTGTTGGTCAAAATGAGCCTTACAACATTTTCCTTGTTGGGGTGTTGCTTAACATGTTCCTAGCAACATTGGTCTTCATTTGTCAACATTTTCTTCTTTCCATGTTCATGTGCTATTTAATTTCATCTACAATGCTTTGGGTACCGGGTATCTTAGTCTGGCACACTCGACTGCAGCTTTCCTACTTGTTATCTTTGCGAACAGTGTTAACAGAATTGAAACAGCCATTTTAGTACATCTATCAGAACCCAATATAATTTAATTTAAGGAAAATATTATTTTAAATATATTATTTAATCTGTTTCCCAAAAATCCATTTCCAAAATCCAGTGTCGGAGCCCCAATTATTAATAAGTATGTATGTATACCGAATATTGTTCGGAAGAATGTGCAGTAATCAGTTTATTTCTTTTATTGTTTTGTTTAACTGTCAGAGGTAAATAAATATAATAAAATAATTCAAGATATATTCGTTTTAATCTTTTTAAAATGAAACTAGTAAATACAGCAGAAACTTACTATCAGAAATCCCTAATGTGGACTTAATAGTAATTATAAGTTGTGTAACATTTGTCTTACATAAATAGTTTTCGACTAGTTTATTTTTTAGAATGCTTTCAAAATACAATTAAAATTGAACGTACAAAATGTTCTGCTTAATTTTTCAGCCAGCTGATGAGCTAAAAAATATATTTATTTAATAATCATGAAAAATTTATTATTTTTTTTCTGATGAAAACAACTTATTCAGTTTTGTAGTTATGGCAGCCGCTGGTCTTAATGGTTGATATATTTTTGATATTATGTTTATGCTATACAATATTATTTATTTACCTTCATTTTATATTGTTTGTATTACTAAGGAAAATTTAAAACAAAGTAAACAACTATTTTAATAGAACAAGCATACTATACTAGGCAATATAGCAAACAGCTGCGTGTGATATCATTCGAGAATATACATATATATATAAATATAAAGAGATTATTAAATTTGGAGTTTTTCTTATCAACTTATTTAGGAAAGTTATATAAATTATTTTCATTAAATTATTTACTCCAGTATTACGTCACAATTATTCTCTAAAGAATTTTGCACATTTTAAAACCAACTTCCACTTCCCAGTTTTGAGCTAAGTCCGCCAATACCTTTGCCCAATAAATTTCCTACACGGCCTGCCACAACATTCGTAACAGCGGCTGCCTGAGCTGCTGCTACTTTTGGCTTTGGTAAGCCTCTTGGAATATTAGATTCCTCGCCAATATCTTCTTCGTCACCTACTCGAAGGTCATCACAGGGTCTAAAGCAAAATTTTTGTATTTGTATTAATATTTATTATATTTTAAACACTTACACACTTACAGCTGCGAAAAAAATAGCACTATTTTTATCTCCGCCTAAAATATTCAATACTGACATTCTTACTTAAAATATTTTAAATTTGTATTATTATAGACAACGAATGAACTATATTTCGTGATATTATTACCTAACGTTTATAAAAAAAATCGTAAACAAGTAAGAAGAACTAATAGGTTTTAACAAAATTTTTAATATTAAAAATGTGTATCATAGTTCTAATTTATATCCGCAGCTGTAAGTAATATCAAAAAAAGTTGACACTTACTCATCGCCTTCAGCAACATCGGGCATTGTTAAAGCACAAGTTGCTTCCTCTGTTGCCATACGCTGAGCGACCGCCTGATATGCCTTGGAATTTAGTTTATCCTCCAAAACTCCCTGCAGTTCAAAATCTGAATATATTTTCTATAAAAAAAGACAAAAATAAAATACATAGATTTATATGTATTGATTGCCAACTAAAATGGGGTTAACTGATTGGCTATTTTCAGAAACAAACATTCTGCCTTTAAGGGGAGAAACATACGCTCATAATAATTTAAGACCTACATTTAAGAAAATTACCATACAAGAACAAGAACATTTTTATTTAAAAACAAGGAAATTTTTCTTAAATTAAGACAAAATGTCTATATTGCAGAAATGGGTACCTTAAGCCAAAGTCGCCATAGAAATGAGAAAAATATTCTGTGCAAATATTCTTTATTTTTAGAAATTATTTTCTGAAAACTAGAAAAGCTTGCCCGAAAACAGAATTTTTCATAAAAACATTTTCTAAAAATATTACCTTAACCATAAAGTGTAAATAACCCTAAATAATAAAAATCTTTTCTAAAATGTTGAAAGTTTAGAAATATTTTTTAAGAAATAGAATATTTTTCTATAATATAGAAATACGGAACTATAAAATGTGAAAAAAAATATGGGACAAGCCGCCATAAATTAACCTCTTTTTTAACGTCTTAAATATTTTTTTATATTTTTATAAGCCCTTTGATTAATAAATAAAGTCAATTTAATAAGATTTTTAAATAATTTTCCTCAAATGACTTCTATAGCCTGTCACGCGTACGCAGGCGAATGGCGTGGTATGGCGTCTGTCTGCAAACCAGTTGCTCTGGGCGAATGGTAAGAGTTGTGTTTTTCTTATGTTTATTTGACTTTTCAGATAGTCTCTAAAGAAAATTTGAACAGCAAATAAAAATAATTAATTAAATTTAGCAGTTCTGTCAAAACGATAAAATAATAAAACGTGTGATATATTTCGAATAGCCGAATATTGCGAAATACATAACAAATGAGAAGTTAGTTTGCATATGGCAGAGTGTTGCTATAAATAACCTAAAAAGTGTGTAAACGCCACATAAATAGGCGTACTTTTTTAATTTTAGAGCTTCGCCATAAAATTAAGAAAAATCGCCCTAACTCTAAGAAAACTTGTCTTTAAATTTACAAAAACCTAGAAAAATTTGCCCTAATTTTAAGAAATAAATTTCTATATTTCAGACATAATATAAGAACAAGAACAAGAAGAAAAGCTGCCGTCGAGTGTGACCGACTTGGAGATACCCCGTACCCAAACAGCAACACCCAAAAAGGCAAATGTTGCTAGGAACATGTTGAGCAACTACCCAAAATGACAAATGTTGCAAGGACATGTTGAGCAACACGCATTGGTGGTCTCAACATAAAAGAAGAAGAAACATATACAGCAATTTTATTGTTCAATAATGCTTATCATCCGATTTTACTCAAATTTTCAGAAAACGTCCACACAAACCTATTTATTTATCTATTTATCTATATATCTATATATCTATATATCTATATATCTATATATCTATATATCTATATATCTATATATCTATATATCTATATATCTATATATCTATATATCTATATATCTTTATATCTATATATCTATATATCTATATATCTATATATCTATATATCTATATATCTATTTATCTATTTATCTATTTATCTATTTATCTATTTATCTATTTATCCATTTATCTTTTTATCTTTTTATCTATTTATCTATTTATCTCTTTATCTATTTATCTATTAACTTTTAACCGAAAATCACGAATCTAGTCTGTTAACGATTTTTATGATTCGAATGTTGTGACCAAATTTGGTAGCTCTAGCTCTTATAGTTTTTGAGATCTGTTTACCAACACGGACGGGCGGACATACGACTGAATCAATTCGGCTGGTTACGCTGATCAAGAATATTACTTTATTACTTTATAGGGTCGGAGATTTCTCCTTCTGCCTGTTCCTTACATTATCAGTTGGCACTAACTTATAATACCCTTGTACCCTATGGGTACCGGGTGATTTTCGGCTTAAAGTAAATAGATAGTAATTCTAGTAAAAGTAACTCCAGATAGAAATCATATCTATGAGATTAGTAGGCACTCGCGGACGTTTTCTGAAAATTTAAGTAAAATCGGATAATAAACATGGAAGTTTTTAAGCGATAAAGTTTCTGTGTATGCTTCTCTTCTATGTTAAGAGAACACGTTCGTGTTGCTCAACGTATCCCTAGCCACATTTGTCTTTTTCGTTGATGCTCAACATTTTTCTAGCAACATTTGTCAACATTTTCTTTTTTTCATGTCCATATGCTATTTAGTTTCACCTACAATGCTTTGGGTACCGGGTATCTCACAGTCGGTCACACTCGACTGTAGCTTTCCTCCTTGTTTTTTATGTGTCTCTCCCCTTTATCTTTAACAAAATAGTTAAGATTATTTTTTGGCAAAAACCTATTTAATTAATTTAAAAGTAATGTTTAAAAATGTACCTTAATAATATGCGAAATCGATGAAACTTGCGCATAATGCAGCGAATGATCCAAACGCTCCGATAGCCAATTACAAAGCATATTTATTTGCTGGCCATACCAATGTTCAAAAAAATTTAATGTCCATAGATCATCGCCGATCTTGCCTCGTATTTGATCCATATTATTCCGAAAGAAATTCACATAGCCCTGCCCCAGATCCTTGCCAGAGCTCGAGACATTCGTAAAGCTTAGAATCGAACCGATTAAGCTACCTTCATCGTAGCGGGCTAACTTCGACAAAGTCGACTCTAGCACTGACATAAGTTTACCATTAAGACCTTGTGTCATGGCTACATTCGCTTTGTCAATTTGATCATCAATTTTAGCATGGAATTTGTACTGAAAAAAGAAGAAAATAATCATTTTAAAACATTAATATATTACTTATTTTTTGGCACTTTCTTTCTCTCATTAATCTGTCAATGAAAGAGCGTTACGGAGAGTTCAACTAAGAACACTCAACCAAAGAGAAAGAGTGTTCTGTTAACTTACGACCTGATTAATGAGTTTAAACTATTGTTTTGTATTAACTTTTTGACTTACCAAATCAATGCCGTCAATCGTGGTTAATTTAAAGCTTTGATTTTTAGCATCTAATATCACATTAACCATTGCGCACATTTCCGATGGTAAAATATAATCAGTTGATATAAAGGCAATATTCTTTTTTAGCCACGATTGAAAGGACGCATCCGTACGTTGTATACACTGTTCGATCATATCAACGGCCATCATTTTTAAACGTTGTTCCAAATGCTGGCGAAACTCGGCATCCGGCCAATGAAGGTCTCTAATAAATGATTGCAATGCGTCGAGCTTCCAAAATAAATCCTCCGATGTGGCACAGCCATTTCTAAATGTATATAATTTACAAATTTAAAATATAAATAAGATATTAGATAAGATAAATTATTAATGGATTTAGCTAGATCAATATGCAAACGCAACTAACTTTTTGAAAGCCCTTCTATATAAAAATGCATTGTTTTACATAAATTACGGAAAGTTATGAATATATCTTTTTTTGTACGAATATATATAAACTTTACTTTGAAATAATTATTTAATTGATATGACACATGCTCCCATTTTGTTTAAGCCTTTTTTAAATATTGTTCGCAAAACATAGTTCTATATTTTTAATGACTTTTAGAATCTATTAAATTCTGTGCGATATATTTAATGAAGTTGTTGTTTCTTATACCATTTAAAAGTGAAACAAATGCAATAATGTAATATGTGGAATATATACTATTTAATGAAGCCCTAATAAGATAAAGAATTAATTCACAATCAAATGATGGTATAATAGGATTCTCAACTTCTCATAAGGTTTCTTTCTCTGTTGCCATTATTACTGCTACACTAACGCCGTATACTTATATCCTATACATATATGAATGTAATTTATTTATTACTTTTTATTATCGGCATTAACAGTGCCATTATCCTGCTATATTAAATTTGTAGGACATATTGTTAAATAGATATACAGCCGATACATAAAATATAAAAAAATTGATTTTTTTTGTTTTGTATGTTACTCCCTCCTAAACGGTAATTTTCACAAGGCTCTCGGAAATTATTACTCCATCCAATCGACTTACAAAATTAAAGTCCTAAAAAAGTTTTAGTTTTGGTCGCCTCAGTTCTTAACCACGGTTTTGAATTCAACTACCCGTTTGAGGTGATTGCGAGTGCTAGCGAGATTGAAATATAACAACTGTATTGTCTTAAAACTCAAATTGTTATCATCGAGTTGTACTCAAATTTTCACAGTTCGTCCGTAAAAATATGCGATGATGCTTGTAAAAAATATATGGGCATATGCACGGCTCGCGAACGAACGTTCGTATGCGTTCAATGCATACAAAAATAGAAAATAAACATTTTTAGAAACTTTGGTTTTGCTTTTTGATTTTGTTAGCCTTCGCTTAGTGTAAATGCTGGCCTATCGAGTTTTCGTTTTCATAATAACTGCAAAAAACATGCGGTCGCGAACGTATGCAAAATATAAGTCGACTTTAGTTTAATCTAGTAAAATGCAAAAATCTGCAAATTGGAAAAATTGGATAAATATGATGCCATTACTGAACTTTTAAAGAGAATTCAGGTAGCTTTCTATCGAGTCTCTACACAAGAAAATATCTCCATTTGTTTTTTTTTTATTGAATTAAGTACCGGTCGCGAACGTACGATTTTTTCGTACGTTTTTTTCGTCACATTTTCGCATGAATAACTTTATATTCCCCAGAAGAGCAACTTCTTAATAAGTTTCAATGAAGGGATTTGGTAGAAAAAGTTCAACCATATCGTATATTCTGCATGCGAAATAATTAAATATAAAAATGTCTTTAGGAAAAGATTAAAGTGGTGAAATTTTAGTTTTTTAAGTTTTTGTTCCAATTTTTACATGGAATAACTGAGATATCCATTAGATCCATTGTATTATGAAAACTTTGATATGCACAAAAATATACGATATTTATGAACTTTTTAGTTTTCGGCCTTGGTTGCCCATTTGGCGGATAAACCATATATGCCTTATAGGGTCCAGAGAACGCTCGTTCTGCAATCTATATACGGACGCCGGATATAAAAAGAAGCTTTTTGAGGGGGGACATACATGTTAATGGTCAAAATTTAATTTTTTTTTTGTTCAATTATAGCTGTCATCTTGTAACTGGGGATATGTTTAAAGGTGGTGTTGTTACACAACTTTTTTTATAAAAAAAATTTTACAAAATGATATGTGGAGCATTTGCCACATAGAGCTCGTACTTTGTGTCGGAAACTAAAAAACCTCAAATTATTTCGGTGTATTACAAATGTATCTTTTATTTGAACCTCAAAAACTCAAAGGAAAATATAACCAATTAATTTCAGTTTAGAAAATCATTTTTCAGAAAAAAAAGTTACACATTCCACTCCCCTAAAACATATACTTCTTAAAAAAATGTCAGTTTCCACCCCCCTTAAAAAATATAATAAAAAGACTTTTTTTTAAGAGATAGGTTCAAATAGAAGAGCATTTAATTCTGAAGAGAATAAAATTTGATTCGATATGTTGCATAGTTTTTTGTAAAAGAAAAAAATGTTTGGTCAAAAAATGTCGGTATACTTGTACGTCCCCCCTTAAAGCTAGGTAATATTGCTACGCAATGACGTAAACATTCCGACATGTACCTATATTATATATAATCAAGGTAAGCATCAACAACTGAGACGATCTAGTCATATTCAGTGTCGACAGTGTCTACGCAAAATAATCTTGAAGTATTGTAGACCGAGCTACTCTAGACAGACTAATTACTTATGATTATAGAGGAACTTTTTCACACAGGGGTCACAAGAACAATCTAAAAATTAAAATGATAATTATTGGAAAAGCTTAAAAACTTCTTAGTTGTATAGCTTGGGCTTTCCGAAATTAGCTTTCTTACTTCTTCTATCTAAATACATTTTAAGCAAAAACGATTTTGGTTTCTCTAGCCATTTTTATCAAGATGTAGAATTCAAACTTCCTTCTAAGATGCCAATTTGCAATGATATGTGATATTTCTAGTTTAAAAGCAATTCTTGAATTTCTAAGTATGAATATTTGTGAACTAAATTAATCTTTTTTTCTGGTAAAGTATTGTAACTAAAATAGTGAAAACTACTAAGAATTATCTATTAACTTGGGAAAGAGGCATATTTATGAATGCTGATATTATTAGCAAGATTTTTGCAGCAATGCATAAAATATTAGCAGAAACACAAAATGCAATAAACCAAATGCAGACATAAAAATCTACGTTTTATATTTTTCTAAATTTAAAAACCTTAAATCGTCGGTAGTTGGAGCTGCTGCTGTTTGCTTTGGCATTTTCGGCACATAAAAATTGATTTGATCTTTTTTTTGTCCGCTTAGTAGCGATGATGGATTGAGTGCTGCCGAATTTAACGCCTGCGCAGCATTATTTAATGCTGCCGGATTCAGAGCTGCATTTATCCTAAAGGTTTTTATACACAGAATATACAAAAAATAAATAAATACAACACAAAAACACTGCTAAAAATATATCCTTTAGGTTAATATTTTTTTATCTTTCAAAATTTCCTTATTAGTAGACTTTTTAATTTAATTAAACACAGTTTTCGTAGATGTGTATCTCAATTATTTTGATATTAATTAAACATTGTTTTATCATGGCAATTTTAATGTAATATTAAATAGTCATATTTAAAAAAAAAATGTTTAAATGTTAAAAAAATCAAAAGAGGTTAGCTGCTTCACCACAACTGGTTAAAAGTGGTTCCCAATAATGTTTCCCAATTTTATGATTGAAAAAGGTATCTGAATACAGATATAAAAATGTATTTTGCACGAGAATTTTTAGCATTCAAACTAATTTAAATATTAAGTCGTAAAATAAATATTATATATTTCCTCATTTTATAAAAATGTAGAAATATATACACATATATATATATACAGAGTATATACGTATATATACGTACCCTTTGCTCTCCCATCGCTCCTTCTCAAATCCCTTGTGAATCGACTGTGCAATCGAGGATTCCATGAGATCCACATAACGTACCACCAAGGGAGCGAAAGTGTCGCGAAGATGCTGATGAAAGCGGCCGTTGCGCAAATTGTCTTGTGAAAATAAGTGATTTTATTTAATATTTACGCAAACAAAACCAGAAGTTAACTTCGGGAAGCCGAAATCTGTATACCCCTGCAGTTTGCAATTTTACACAACCGCTAAACCGGTCAAATAAATGATATAGATAGAATACAATACAATCGAAAGGAAACTATTAGTTTCGTCCATATAGCTCAGCAACTGACAGACTAGTTTGCATAGAAACGAACAGACGGACATATAGAGTGTAGTCGATCTAACAACCCAAAAAATTGTCTCTGGAGAAAAAATTGTACCTACAAAAAACAATTTTTGGGAGCAGCGCCGCCGCTAGCGTCAATAATTGTGGGCGAACTCAAGTTGTTGCCGTATCCCTTGCACTCATTAGAAATGCCATAAGAAAAAATTGTGACAATAAATTGGGGCTAGAAATTGAATGTGTTATTTTAGCCTTATAATCCGATTTTACTCAAATTTTTAGAGCAGGTCCGCAAAAATGTAATCATATCCTCCTTATGTATTCGTATATTCCTCTAAAATGCTCGAAAATAACGACTATAGCTTATGTTATAAGTTTTTGATGATTTTCGGGGGCGGAAGTGGGCAGTAGGCCACTGCGTGTAATAACAGAGTATAAAAAATTGACCAATATACCTAAAACAGTTAATTGCATTATTTAAGGCACATTTTCAATGAATTTTTAGAACCCATATACTTTTTTTACAAATTCAATAAAATAAATCAATAAAAGATAAATTATATCATTTATTACCAAGAAAATATTTTCAACTTACCATCAGCTCTTAGATAATCATTTAAAATTTGAAACAATGGAAATGAGTCCCATGTATCAGGAGCTTGCTCTGATAAAACTCGGTCCATGTCAACCGCGAAAAGAGACCAAAATATCTCAGCATGTTCTACGAGCAGGTCACTGAACCACGCAAATGCCTAAATAAAAGATATGTAAGATTTATGATATTTTATTTTAATTAAAAAGTCAATACCATTATTTATTCAAAACATGAATAGTAAATATCCGAGCAACGTTAATATAAAATAAATACAATATTTAACAAAATATTTATAGTTAGATTATTATTTGCATACAGTATTAATACAAACATATAACATATAGACACTAAATAATATTACAACAAAAACTATATTGTAAGACCCAATATCTAACGTGAAAACTTTAGGTACGATATCCTTTTTTAAAAAAAGGTAATATGTCTTAGTGTGCTTTCTTCTGATAATAATATAAGGTAAATAAATAAAATTCTCGAAGAGAGCCCGTTGTCAGGATATCAGTTGTCTCAAATATACTGACACTTTACCACATCAACTGGATGTTGATGCAGCTAAAAAATACCCGATGTATGAATTCATATAGAGAATACTCTTAGAATGGCTGCAGAACTCAATTCAAATAAAGTATCTCTATTAAGAAAAAGAATAAACTTTTTATTAATAAAAAAAAAACAAGAAAGGAAGCTAGCTTCGGGAAGCCGAAGCTTATATACCCTTGCAGTTTACAATTGGATCGATTCGATTAAAATGAAAATCGATCAAAAAAATCTTACTGAAACTTTTGTTGATTTCCCTATCTTCTCAAAATTTGTAAATCAATTTTAATAGAGTTAAAAAAAATTGTCAAATCGTAAAAAGTTACTATGTCTCAGTTTGTATGGTTATATGCGAACATGTTTCAGCTTAATCGTCCGATATGCTTCCTTCATTGCGCTGCAAACTTCTGGTCAAAATTATAATAGTCTGCAAGGGTATAAAAATAATAAAGAAGTAACATACAAAAAATTTTAAGAATTCAAAAATTATTGTTACTGCTGCATTTATCTTGTCTTTCGAAATGTGAAAATATTCTAGTATGGAAATAAAATCCTGAAATCCTGACCAGGCTTTATATATGTATGGATATATTATTTAAGTCCCTAATCTAATCGATTTTGTATATACGTGCCGTTGGTACTGGCGTGGTATAGACTGCGTGTGTCGGCATACAGTAACGAAATGAAGAAGATCCCTCGGTTGATTCAGCTCTAACCAGTTGGTCATTTGTTGTGTTTATCACTCCAGGATTGGCCTCGCTTACAGGGAGATGCTCTTCTCCCGACACATTAAAATCTTCCTTCTTACCGATTTTACTTTTATCCACTTTATCATGTTTGCGCAGCTAAATAAATCATAGGGCATAATAGGCATAGGTTGTTAAATAGGAGTAAGAAAATGCAAATGTATAGTCTTTAATCTTTAAACTTAAAATGGTTTAATTAGAGAAAGTTTTTTGGGTTCAACGTCCGTGGTTTAACAGCCTCGCGTTTGGACTTATCAATTAAAAAAAAAAACTAATATTTGCTGCTTTCAATGAGGCAATGGGAAAAGTGGAACATAAATAAACTCGTGGTGCTGTTGTGATTTTCTAGGGAATATAATTTAGTAATTTATATTTGCTACTGATTTATAACGAATAATTGTTATTTTATAGATTAAAATGGAATAAGTACCAAAAAATATAGCTATACCCAAATATATGATTTAAATAAATAAAGCCTTATGGATTATCCTCTTAGCATAAATAATGAATTAAAACTTGACTTGAGACAATGGCAGAAGAAAACCAATAGCTACTAAAAGTTTGGTTTTTGAACAACTTTACCTAATCATTCAAATATAAAATGATTTACTGTAGTATATAATAGACATTTGTATGTTGTGATATTATTTAGTAATCATTCAATAAGTAGAGGGGATTCAGAATGATACATAATAAAACCTAATGAAAAGTAAACAATAATTGTAATTCATGTAAATAAAAAATTCACGAATACAAAAATAACACAATTTATGCTAGCAATACCATCGGGTTGATATAAATAGGTTGAAAAAAAAGAGTTTCAAGCACATCTAAGTTCCGAATCAGAAAAAGTATAAATAGGGGTGGCATCAAAATATCTGAAAACATTTTTTTAATTTAGGTTATTGTTTGATGACCACACATATAAACACACCATACATGGAATTAATTGTATACTTAGTTTAAGCAAGCGATAAGTAAGAGTAACAAATAATAGGATCAACACTTACTTCTCCATAATGTTCCTCATTTTGCTGCAACAAGTCAACGCATAGTTCTGCCAAATGTATCAGGTCCTCCAGTTTTTTTGGCGCTGGCACGATAGATTCGCCTCGTAAATCTTCTACGGAAAAATAAATTAATTTGTGAATAAATTTTACATCGTATGTTGCTAAATATTTAAATATAATTGTTTGCTATAAAAAGAAAATAAACTAACCAAATTATTATTAAATAAAACAAAAAAGTACAATAATAACCCGTTAACAAGGGTTAAGTACTCTGTATATACTTGGATATAAATTTCTTACCTTCAATTTTTGCCTTATTCGACAGGCGCGTATAATTCACCAGCGCTGCGGTCTCTAAACTCTTCTTTATCATTAAACGAACTTCTTCAGGTGGCACCGGTGTCACTATATCTTTCATTAATACCCTTTCCAATAATGATAATGTGGCTTTAAGAGCGCCTTCAGGGCGACCGAATGGGAAACAATATCTAAAATTTGTTATTTGAAACTCCAGCAGTTGACGCAAACGCTCTTTGATTTCCGAGAACTTTTCTTTTTCTTCATGCGTTATGCTACCAACACCATCGGGCCTAGACAATAATATAAAAGTTTTGATTGTATAAAATAAATATAAAGGAAGCTAATTTCGGGATGCCGAAGTTTGTATAGCCTTGGTGCTTACAATATTTCAAAGCCGCCACAGGCAGTTTTTTTATAGATAATTATATATATCAACCAAGTGCTCTTTGATACAATTTTTAAAGTTATTTGAAAATCGTATGAAATAATTACAATTTGAGTACATGTGTATATTTTTCCTAATATTGTTTATTAAGTTTTCAATTACTCCTATGGCAGCTGTAAGAACATTGCCATGCTTAGCCAGTTGTCATGAACTGTTAAGGATAAGTGGTAGCTTTAATTTGAGCTATTTCTAGCTTTAACTCACTTGTTCATGTTTTATAATGGAAAAACTGAACGCGAATCCGCCATGTTCGCGATGATGATAAGGTTAATAAATCTCTTAAGAAACATGATTATAGTATTCTTATTAAATTTTAATGATAAAATTAAAAAATAAAATGAAGTGCTACACCCGAGTGTGATCGATCTTTTTCACTGTGTCGAATTATGCTCAAATTTATGAAAAATGTTTACAAATGAAAACAAATGCAGCTCAGAACAAACATGTTGAGCAACACACAAAATAATATAAATGTTGCTAGGAACAACACAAACAAAGATGTTGCAGAAGCTCAGTATACATAGATACTTAGTCGTTTAGTAAATCCCATGTTTATGATCCGATTTCACTCTAATTTTTAGAGATCGTCTGCACAAATGTGTTTATTTTATATATATTTACTTTAAGCCGAAAATCCCAACTATAGCTTAGTTATACGTTTTTCATGACTTTTGAGGGCGGCAGTAGGCGTGGCCAAGTTCTAAAATAAACTTGTCTCCAAATAGTCTCTTATAGTCTTTAAAATCTGTTGTTTCATACAGACAGACAGACTGGCTGTTACATACATACATTTTCGGTTGGCATTAAGTTATAATATCCTTGTACCCTATAGGTATCTGGTATAAAAATTGTATTCAATCTTACCGATTTCCATGAACATGACTCGCACAGAATGCAAATGAATAATGAATTAGCGTCGGATCAATCATATGTTGCTTTTCAGCTCGATCCAGTAAGTCCGAAAGGTAACATAAATGTCGATAACATCCACGGACACCATAACGGGCACAATATTCATCCAACACAAACACTTGTCCGGGACTAAACCACCCCTGAGAAGTAATGATAATAAGTACAAAACAAATAACTTCAGGATTTAAATTGATTTGTATACACCTAGTCATATTGTATTCATAAGGCTCTTTATAAACTAAGATCTGTTTAACAGCCATAAGAAGTTAGGTAACAGAAATCCGATAAACTTACCAGGGATGCATATGGATCGTTGAGCCTATACTCAAGGGTTAGGTTTTGTAATGTTTTAAAAAGTGTAGCATGGTCAAAAGTACAAGGATCGGTGCTTATAAAATCCTCCATTCCATGTTTGCGCGCCTTGTCTGCGTCTACAATAACAAATATCAAATAAAAAAATGAAATATAACAAATATATACTTCGAAATTTTAGCATTAAATACGCTTTGAACGCGGCCATATGGGCATTTCCAGGATGGCAAACGGCACGTTCGTACGGCATAAGTCAAATATTGACAAAAATTAACATTTTCTGAAGTGGTTTTTTGCACAATCAATGCTTTTTACCAGTACTATTTGTATTCTAAAAGACAAGTTAAGTTTTAAAATTATTTGAAAAAAAAAAAAACAATGATTTGCGGACGATATAAAAATACAAGTCTTGTTTGATATTAGCTTGAAAATTGCGAAAATCTGCTAAATCTGGCGAGAAAAAAGTCTTAAGCCACAATTAAATAAAGTAGCTTTATATTTATAACAGTTATTTTCAATTATATCTTTTATATTCTCTATTTTACAAACTTGTTTTTAATTTGCAACGGTACAAGATCTCCATATGCTCTTTACTTCACGTTTTCCTAATAATAACTTCATATTTTCTTCTCTATGTTTTGAATGCAAAAAACCTATATATACAACAACCCAATTGCAGTTTTCCAGTCTTCAGGCCTATTTTCACAAGAAAACACTAAGATATCCTATGTAACCATTGATTACAAACGGGGGAGGGCGTTAAAAATGGTAAAAAACGTGATTACGTAGTATATGGAAAAAATAAAATAAATATTTACACAAAATGAGTTACAAATAATTTAACTAGTTTCGTTTTTTCACTAGCCCTAACTAGTAGTATTACCCAGGCCTGCAAAATTGCAGTTTTTATCAGTTACTAAATCAGCCGGGTTTGATTCTTATAGATTTTTTCGCGTTGAATCATCAAATAGGAGAACAAAATTCCCAAAATGGTCAAAAAAGCCATTTTCGTCAAAAAATGTTGTATTTGTAAATCACCTCGATAATAGGTGTTTCTGCTTGACAGAACAAATAAGAAAAGCTAACGGTGAGTAATCTTTAATATCGAGTTTTGAGAACACGT
Source organism: Drosophila auraria (assembly GCA_008042615.1). Classification (NCBI taxonomy): domain Eukaryota; kingdom Metazoa; phylum Arthropoda; class Insecta; order Diptera; family Drosophilidae; genus Drosophila; species Drosophila auraria. The sequence goes on along the minus strand of VNJW01000955.1, from coordinate 8,772 downwards.
TTTGTAGTTAGGTATATATGCGGAAATTTAATTTAGTTTTTATTAATTGATTTATCAAAATATTAAATATTTTATATATACATACCACCTTGAATTTTTGACAACGCTGAATTCTTATCCTGTGTTATTGGTGGCGTTGGTTTATGCGATTGTCCTGTTGCCCTGTACATGGCCATTACCCAAAGGCTGCACTCGTTCTCATCGTCGCAGGCAAACGAAATGCTATCGCCCTCACGGACAGCATTGAAGAAGTAACGTCCTCCATTTAGATCAATTCCAAACATTAAGTTTGCTAAATAACACAAATCGTAGTAAATTTCAGAGCTCTCAATGTACGATCAATACAACCGAATCGATCTCCTTTTATCTTTCTACAAAAGTTATTAGGAAAGCGTAATAGAGAATAGCGCTCAACTGAGGACACATTTTTTTAAAGACTAAAACGAACAAGCATGATGCTACTGTAAGATACCCAGTACCAAAAGTTTTGTGCGTTAAATAAATAGAAGAGTTCAATGTCATCATCCTGTCACTTTATGTCCCACTTTTCTCTTTGAGTTCTCTATTCTGGGAAATGTCAAAAATTTCAAAATGTAGCATGACAATATTTTGTTTTTGAACATTATTATCAATCCCAGCCAACCATTTTTGGAGCACTCCGAAATAGGATCAATAAGGGACTCCCGAAATAGCACCTTAAAGGAGCGTTTTCGAAGCACTCTGAAGTAGGAGCGAAAGTGGACTCCGAAATAGCACCTTAAAGGAGCTTTCCGAAGTTGGATTGAAAAGGGACTCCAAAAAAGCTCCTCGTAGGAGCGTTTAGGGAGCATAATTTGGTATAGTATGTATTTAAGTTTTAATCAGCATTCTCTGATTTACCTGCCTGGCGACATGCTTAGTGTGCTAGACTTTTAATGTATATGTCGCGTGTTTGAGTCCCAGTCGAAACAATTGTGTTTTAGAATATAATATTTACATCCATTTAACAGTAACATATTAACTTAGAGAGCAGTGTCGGTTAGGTTATCTTTGGACGATTTAAGGACTCCTTTTTTTTTATTTATAAGCTAATAGAGGAGTCCGCACGGAGTCCTTGCTGTTTATCTACAGGAGCATTTTGGAACACTCCTTCTAGGACTCCTAGAAGAGCACTGTTTTCATATAAATTGAAAAGGCCATTTTCTCCCGCAAACATGCTCCCTGAGGACACCTTTCGGAGCCTCCCAAGGAGGGTTTGAGTACCGCACAGGATGTCCTAAAGGAGCACCCTGCGGACTCCACTGGTTGGCTGGGATATACTTTTACTTTTTTCGGGTGCTTGTTTTGTATTTATGTTAAATACGTATGTATATGGGAATCTATTTGGCCAAAGAATTAGGTTGACATCAAAGTAACTAAACATGATTTTATTCTTTTCCAAAACTTGTAATTAATAATAAACGAGAAAGAAAGCTAACTTCGGTAAACCGAAGTTTATATACCCTTGCAGTCAGCAATTGGATCATTGAAAATCGATCCAATTTGGTAATGTAAAAAAAAATGTCAAATTATGTAAATTTTGTAAATTTTACATTTTACATGTAGAATTTTACATTTTCATATAAATCGACCGATCCCTTCTATGACAGCTATATGATATAGTTTTCCGATCTTAATGAAATTAAAACCGTAATTCTAGAACTATAAAAAACGACTATATCTCGAAATTTATAGAAATTCGTTGAAAAACAGAGAAATTAAAAATTTTTGTACATTAATTTCGCCATCATTCCTATGGCAGCTATAGGATATAGTGGTCCGATTTCGGCCGTTCCGACATATATACTGCGTGCTAAAGAAATAAGACTATGCTGAAAATTTCAAAAACTGAGAGACTAGTTCGCGTAGAAACCGACAGACAGACGGACAGACAGACAGACGGACAGACAGACGGACAGACAGACAGACGGACATGGCTAGATCGACTCGGCTGGTGATGCTGATCAAGAATATATATACTTTATGGGGTCTGAGATGCCTCCTTCACTGCGTTGCAAATATCATGGCAAAATTATAATACCCTCTGCAAGGGTATAAAAATAAAAAAACAAAAAATAACATAAAATATTACAGTGTACATAGATATCGCAGAAGTTTACCATTTATAGAAACTATATTTTTTAATAGCTCCCTTGTTTATCAACCGATATTAGTCAATTTTTTAGAGCACGTCAGCACAAACATATTTTGTTCATATCTATTAACTTTGACTTTTAACGAAAATCACGACTATAGCGTTCTTCATAGTTTTAAAAAGCGAAAGTGGGCGTGCCCAAATTTTGAAACAAACTGGATCTGCGTGAGACAGATCAGAATGTTATCACTAAATTTGGTAGCTCTATCTCTTATAGTCTTTAAGGTTTGTTATTTCATACGGTCGGACAGACGGATATGGCTAAATCGACTCGGCTGGTGATGCTGATCAAGAATATATATGCTTAATGCGGTCGAAGATCCCTCCTGCTGCCTGTTACATATGGATGTACATTATTGGTTAGCACTAAGTTATAATACATACATATAAGCACCGCCCGCTGTAAAGATAATATACCCTGAGGGAAATATTATAACTTTGGTCAGATGTTTATATCCCTTATGATTGCCTTAAATCAAATAATCATATTCTATAGCTGAGGCTTTGGTGTCAAGCGGCGGCAAATATAAAATATAAGTTAGGATAATATTGTACTGCTTGCGACTGCAAATTGATTCGGCCGCCGGTATTTTGAGAACTTTCAGTGAAACTTGAACCAACTTTCCGAGCTCTGAACAAAAACCAAGATATAAATAGAAAAAAAAAAAAACAAAAAAAAAATCCAGAACTTCAAAAAAATAATACAAAGAAAAAAGTTTTCCCGTTAGCTGGAATTGAACATCGTTCTCCCGGTCGCAAGCTGACACTCTCCCCGCCAAGCTATCCGTTTGGTTGACAACAGGTGGTCAAAGCTGCATTAAGAGTACTTTGAAATGAAAAATTAAAAAAAAATAACATATTTTTCGGACGTTCTAACAGGCCGACTAAAAATTCCTTTCTTAGCGTGCAACTTTAACCAAGAACGAAGGATTTAAAAAAAAAAATCATGTCGATAGGACCAACCGTATGAGCTAGGCGAGCGATACTTAAAAAAGCGTTACAGATTTATATATATGGATGGGTACCGGGTATAAAAACGAAAACAATCAAGGTTTTCACGAAGGGTATTTTTCGATCACTGATATATTGTACATACCACTAGCAGCTTCTATGTAGTCTACAGTATAACCATCCAACTGCATCATCTCCGATGGTTCCGATTTCTTTTCTTTATAACTACACATAGCAAAGGTATATTGTGATACTTGAACTAAGACAAAATAACGCCTTTTCCATTTCTTCCAAACTGATTTCCCGATTGCATAAAGATGACTGTTAAACAATATATATAGTATATAATCAAAAAATAAGATATATATGTATATATAATATAGAATTTATTATGTACTTGCCCACAATGTTTCATATTTAAGGGCTTATCGAGTCGGCAAGCAATCTTAATGCGTATATCTTGATCTGGCAGGTTTTTTGGTATAATCATACGATGCCATTCAGGTGACTAAGAATTAAATTTGTTTATTTAAAACTACAATGTATATTATATTTTCTATTTATATGTAATAACTTACTTTGGACGATAGAGGAGTGGGTTTTAAAGTTACTTTCCCTAATTCCTTATCCTCCAAAGCTAACATTCCCGGATTTTCCGTATAAAGTTTTACTTTAACAACAGGCAATGGATGTGTGGTTGTAAAATCGCCCTGTGTGTCCCACCTACGAATATTTCATAATTAGAATTAAAACGCAATAGATTAAGTAAAAAATAAAATAAAATAAATTTTAGCATAATTATTCGCTTTGTACATGGGTTTGGACGCCTCCGCTTGATCCGTTTGCAGTTTTTCGCCGTTTTCCACTTCCATTGTGCAGTAAACTATGCGATTTGGTGCAAGAGATTTTAGACCTTTAACTTCCATAACAATGACTTCCAATTGAAAGGTTAGAACAACATCCAATTTGGTTAATTGCGTGGAACCATCCTCGGAGTCGCCTTCCAGCTTTGACAATGAGCCATGAGAACGTAATATTAATTTCCTTTTGGTTTCAATAAAAACAAAGAAGAGAATAAATGAATATTAATTATCAGAAAATAAGCAAATACTAATATTATTTTATATGTAACTAGCTTTTACCCTGCCACACCTCTCTGTGGCTTCCAGTGATTTATTTTGTGTGCCTCAGTTAATTTATCCCAAATCAAAGAGATTAACATTTGCTTAAAATCTGTGAGCAAGATCTTATAAATCCCATTAAAACTTACTTACCACATAATTATTAATATTATATTTAAATAAAATATTGATTTAGGAATAGGAAGACTTACAAAAACGACGGTGTACTGAAAATATCCATATAAGAGAAGCAAAGGTTAAAAAAACAAAATACTTTCTTTAATATTTTGTAGTATTGTAAGTGAAAAATAATTAACCTGTGATTATAACGTTTTAGTTTTTGAAGTCCATATTTACTATCCATATTTCCTTTCGAAACTGGCAGAGATTCCAAATTCGCCATCAGAAGATTTATGGATGATTTTAATTCCTCAATATACAGAGATTCCATTTCTTTTAACACAAATTTTGGCATTAGTTTGCGATTCTTTTCCATTTCACCGACACGCTGCATTCGTCCATCCAATTCGCGTCTTATGGCAGCGGCTTGCTCATCAGCAGAGTCCAACTAGAAAATTATATTTAATATATATGAAATATATATACGTTTGAAGGTAGGTCTTAACATCAGAGCTCGTGAATTAACAGTTGAGTTAAAAACCCCTTTGTTCTAGCTTGTTATGCTTTATCAATAAAAATGTATAGAGAACGATGCAATTTAATTATTTGCACAGAAAAAGAGTCTTAAATTTCTAACTATCATATATTTTTTCCTTTCAGATTTAATAAATAAGTTCTAAACTAAAACTATATAAAAATAGTAATATTATCAGAAGTTTTAAAATGACATATGTATTATTTTTATAAAGTTAATTAGTATACCTTAATACCATGTCCAGAGGTCGTTCCTATATTAGTTATTATTACAAAATTATAGCACATAGTTATGACATGTGATTTTAGCAGAACGCCGTTTACAGTCAAAAATTTAGTACCTCGTTAACTCCCTGTACAATTTTTGAGGCCTGATAAAGATCCGGCTTAGAAAATTAGATTTCCTATCGTATAAATGTGAGAGCTAACTTTATCCGAGACCCGACTTCCTGTTAAATATTTTTCGGTCCGGAAACAATATTATTTCCGATAACCGATAACAATAAAAAGAGACGGACAGCTGTTTTGAATGCTTGCGTTTGTTTTAATGATTCTATCCTATACCTATCTTTTTGGCGATGGCTGAAACAGAGATAGAGGTTGCCACTCCTCCACCAATGCCGATACCTTTCCCGCTTCTCTGCAGCAAACTTTAGTCTGTTTTTCTTCTTAAGATGATCTTCCACGGCTGTTGTACTCCTGACTGGACAGTAAACTTAAGAGCAAAACTTTCCAGGATTTGAATTGAAGGTGTATTCCGCGAATTTCGTTTCCCGACATTTTTCCAATTTGAATATTTTTTTCACCCGAGTGACAGTTCACTGCTTTACAGAAATAATCGATAAATAACAGTACAGTTAACAGTGCTATGTTATTCTTTCACAGTCAGATACATTCTTGAAGGGCAGGGAATCAAATTGTTTTTATCTTTTGACTAATATTTCCGGACAGGTAGTTGTCAGGCAGTTGGACAGGGAGGGTAGGCCCTAAGAGGTGCTTTTGATATCAGAAGTATTTGTTTAAAACTCTAATTAGAAAAACTTAAAAAAAAATACATATATAAAGAAGATAGCTTTAAGGGATCATTGCTACTAATTTTGATAACAAAGGGAATTTTCGGAGAAATGTGTTGTACCCCAAAAAGTGAGCAGCAATCTCAAGGGCTATATGGCCTTAAGTGACTATCAAAATCGTTAGAGCCACTTTTGAAAAAATTACAAACATTAAAAAAAAAAAAATTAATTTTAATTATAAATTCTTAATATTATATTTAGATAAATTATGTCCAGGCAAAGCTATTATCATTTCAAAATACCTTTCTAACGACATAAAGCATGTTTCGTCGTCTAGAAGTTGTGGGAAATCTAGCCATATAGCTGTTTTCCCGCCAAACTAGCGGGAAAACCAAAAAGTCGTAGAACAAAAGATGTTAAGCTCAAGGTGTTAGAAAAAATAAAAGTGGTTCCAGGACTCTAAAACAAAAAAATCGACAGACAGACAGACAAACAACAGGACAAACGTTTTCATTTTGGAAAGGCCGTTAAAATCTTGTTTATTGAATCTCTTTTGAATCTTTTGAACGGATCGGGATGATTGAGGTGTCATTCGACGCGTATTTGAAGCTAGATCACAACAGCCATAAAAATTTGTATAGTTTTTCTCCACCAGCCCCAACAGCTCACATTTTCAAAATGTTAAATTTCGTACTTTGACTCCCATTCTAAACTAAAAACGGTCTACCCTACGACTTATATATAAATATGTAAACATGTATATACTCCCAGGCGAGCGGTCGGTCTTAGCAGGTAATGCTCCTAATTTGAAGTTAGCTTTTAGTTTTAGACCAACTGTTAGCTTTATATAAATAAAAACAACATATAAATAAAAATGGTAAAATAAAATGGTTTGAGAGATCTTCTTTTTATCATATTATACCAAATATGTATGCATGTTAAACTTACCATCAGCGCGTTGTATAAAATCTGATGTTCAAATTTCTTCACCGATAATATTTGTTGGAACATGTCATATAGCTGCTCCTTGGAGAGTATAAGTTCACTATTTAGTGATTGTTGCATGCGTGACGGTCGTTTTGAATCCTCTTCACCGCTGCCCTTTAGTATAATATCGAACTTCGCCATCCAAGATGTTAGGACGGTTTCCTTACTCAGCCCATCGATCTCTGGCAACGACCGGACTCTTTTTTCAATATTATTTCGAAAAACTTCTCGAAAATCATGTTGTGATGAGGCACCGGACTGAACCATCTTAAGAACTCGCTCCGATTTTAAAAACACATCATGATAGCTTTGTACGGCATTTTGGAATGCTTCATCGGCCATTATTTGTGTTTCACCTTTGAGAAATGCCTATTATAATTATAATTAGAATAAATAGTTGATATTAAATATAGTGTAATTAGTGTTTGGATAAATATTTAGTCGGGTCTATAATTCTAGACTAGCGTTACAAATACAAATCGCAGCATTTCTTTTCTAATCTCTACCTGAAATCGCTGAGTTATTATTTCCAATTGCTGTTTCGTTATTTTTGTCTGTCGTTTTGTCATATCAGTAGGCTGTTTAGCATTAAATGGATAAGAAATACAGCGTGATACAAATACGTAAAGCTGAATTCGACGTTTGCGTTCATCTTCTTCACGTTCATGTTTGTCCTGGAAAGAGCAAAAATTTCATGAAGTTTACACGAATTGAAGGTAGTAGGTAATGGAATAAGTAAGTAACAAATATATTTTTTATCAGGTGTACCCTATGGGTAACGGGTATCTTAGACAGATTTAATTATATGTATAATAATTATAATAATAATTTTATGTAGAACACGGCATTTGCTTTTCATTTCGCAAAGACAATCTTGCCCGTTTTCAAAAACGCAAACAGCTTGCGTTTAAGAAACTTTCGAAGGTGAAAACTAGAGATTGCCTATATATATTCGGATCGTTATTTGCAAAATAAAAAAAGTAGGAAATCTTCAGTCGAGTGTGACCGACTGTGTGATACCCGGTACCCAAAGCAATGTGGGTGAAAGCTGCAAAATATTTTCGGTGTCTTAAAAAAAGTAAAAAATATTACTTTTTTGTGCATTTTGAAAAACAATTGTGTCCTTAAAGGAAAATATACGCCATGAAACGTATGCAATATCTAAGATAATATATTTAACTATTTTTAGAATATTATTTTAACATTAATTATATAAAGAAAGCTATCTTCGGTAAACCGAAATTTGTATACCCTTGCAGTCTGCAGGTTGGCAAAAAGCCTATAGCTGAACCCTCCACTAGGGTGCCAACTGGTAATGGTGCTCCAGTGTCCCTAGGGACGGTACCAGCTGAGATCTTTTCCATAGCCATGCCACAAGCCTCTGCGATCTCTTATCATGGCTAAGGTGAAAGGCTGGATCAAGGTGTCATGCGACCCGTGCCGATGATCAGCCTGGCTGGGGGCCCTTTTTAAAACTAGCCCAGTCGCAAACGGAGCATCCGGATACCTGGCGCCCTCCGGATTAGCCAGCCTTACCTCCCGCATTGCGGATCTCTGCGAGAGGTGGACCACCCTTTCTCCGCCACTCGTGGGAACAATTATGGACCAAACAAAATTCACAAGCAACAAAAAGGAGACCGGAACTCTCATAAATCCGGCGAGGACCGAGGGTCCTAAACCAATGACAGAGGTGACCGCACCTAAAGTCAACCCAACGGCAGTCACTGCCACTGGAGGAATGACAGAGCTCACTGGAGCTAAGGTCAACTCCACCCCGGCGAAGCAACAGCCAACTGGGCTAAATCGCCCCCTGGTCAGAGGCAAGGTGGTGACCGAAACCAGCACTCCTGTCACCTCGAGCGAACAGCAAGGC